>QGOD01000289.1:0-60461 GCA_003313065.1 Sarcodon sp. MG97
TTGGCCCAGTAATCCATGCGGGCTTGTATTTTCTGCAATGTGCTAGCGGATGCAATAAGTATATCATGCTTCAGACACGCTTAATATAAGAAACGTACTCTTTAGCGTCGCAAACGGCGTCCGCCATAGATTCTGTACTGAGTGTAGATGCACTATCGCCCAGAGCGAACAGCAATGTATAGCAGCGATCGCGTAATCGGCACACAGCATATCTATAATCTGAATTAGTTATGGAAGGATATCATATTTTCCTAATCCACTGACTTGTTGGAGGAGACGTTATCGGCGATTTTGATGATATTTACCAACGAGTCGACGGCGATCTGAAGACCGGGGATTGGTGCGAGAGCTGCCGCAAGCTGGGCAGTTGTGATCCCTAGTGAAAGTGCATCTCTACCCAAAGATATTGTCAGGCTATGCGAGGGCTTCAATGTGGAGAGCATTGTGATGTAGGGTTTCCAACGGCCGAACCACTCTTTATACGGGCTGCTCTAGTGCCGGGTGCCTACATCCTTATAGTATGAGTTCCCTATAGTTCTAGGTGAGGATCTCGGAGTGCCTTGAGCGCCATTGACTTGTCAGTCCCATTCAAGTTCACTGTTGTGATGGAAGCTCTTCTGAAGATTGTGATCGGCAGTGACACGTGCCAGGCCTTTCACCCCTTTGCCGCGACTCCATTAAAAAAATACAGTCTGTTATGGCTCGGACATCTCAAGTGTGGATACGCATACACTTGAGATATTTGGGTAATGCTAGATTATAGATTTTGTATATTGTCCCAGACAACAAACAGCTTAACAGGTAATCTTGACCTACTTCGACCTCGTCTCCAGGGACGTGTCTGTCTGTCGATGAACATAAGAAACCCATTTTGAGCCGCAGAATCGACGGCTCCGTCGACGTTGGCATCCAATTATTAGATGAAACAGGATAGGAATGACATCAAACCTAGCCGATCTTGGGGTTCCTGTTGCTTTTATTTCTCGAAGAGGATACAGAACGAAATGTGAAACCTCTCCTGTATTTAAAACGTAAGCGTGATCAAGAGGTCCCTTGACATGGAAACGCAGCATTGCACAGAGTAATCCAGTGACCCGTCAGTCTGCACAGGAAGGTGGGTTGAGCAGGGGGCATCGCAGTGAAGAATCGTGAGAGATCGCCTAATGGAGATTTTAAATATTTGGCAGATCCTTCAAGGGATCGGCTCTCATTCAACGTGAATGGAGTATAAGATACAAACGAGTTTGCATGAAAGACTGTCAAACGTTGCGAAACGCGAGACTTGGTTACTAAAAGACCGCGAAGCGGGGCAAAACGAGAAGTCTTGATGTTCCTGAGCTTCTACAGAAGGCAACCGCAGAGGTGTCGCGATGCCAATGGTTGAAGGAGTCCCTTGGAGGCTGAAACAGACAGGAGGTGTAAGGTGAGTCAGCACTTGGACAGCACTCCTTTTTTGATGGAGTAGTATTCCCAGATACCAGCACTAGTCACATCATTCCACTGCTCCTGCATAGTCCAAATAAGTTATGCCACGTAGTCCTGGATTCATGCATACTATACCTCTGCTCTCAAACTTGTCCTAGTGGTAGTCACTCATGCGTCATTGACCGGATCCGAAGATGTCAAATAGACCTAAAGTTCGAGACCGTCCAAATGTGAGCTAGAGAATTGAGGGAATTTTCTGGTCAGCCAGTTTTGTCGAGAACTCGAAAAGTGGACAAACCTTTCCAATCCTTTCCTCTGGTTTCAAAGCATGTACGAGTGGAGGCCGTCGTTAGCGATAAGGCACGGAACAAGAACACCGTCGAAATTCTTCATAAAAACAAAAATACTGCATAGTGGGCCAATATATCTCTATGGGACGCGGTATTTCCTGATGGCATATATGGATATGTGAAGAGAAGACCAAACCAAAAACAACGTGGACACATCCTGTCTTTCTGATCCTTTCACTATCTCAACTATCTCGAATTTCGAATGAATCCATTCACCAAGCTCAAGACTAAGTTGCTTTCTAGAAACCAACCTGGCCAGAACACAACAAGTGTCACCATCCAGCCTTCTCTGACCCAGCCAGGCCCTAGCACGAAGACGATTACAAAATTCAGGGACAGACTGCGTCTTCGAAGACGACATGTCTTAGATTCTGATCGAACGGCCACCGTAGTCTCAACACAATCTCTTCAGTCTCATACTGCAGAATCTAATGCCGACACCGGGATCGTCTTGGCCAACCCATTGGATCCCCCTACTCAGTCAGCGCCAGGGACTCCAAGGACTACTGCCACTAGTCAAATTAGTCCGGGTGCAATGATTGTCACGACACATCCACCACAGAACCGGAATCAAGCGAAGGTCGAGCTTACAGCATGGGACGGCATCAATAATGCGCTTAACATTGCTTGCCAAGCTCCAGAGCCTTTCGACTCCCTCAAGAATGCCCTTTCGGGAACTGCTGCCGTTCTGAAGGCTTACGATGTAAGAACATCCAAACCTTGTCTGATGGCAAATACTTTATCTTTCCAAAGCAACTCACAGGAAACAAGGAGAATGTAACTAATATGATAGACCAACTAATATCTCTGGAGCATACGACGCTTAAGCAGACGGATGATATGAGCGAGTCTGAAAGAAGAGATAAACTTCGTTGGTTCGTGCGCCATTTGTGCCCAAGTTGAGTTGTTCTCATCCTATGCGCAGCGCACTCCAGAGCATCTTGACCGATCTAGGCCAGATGTCGAATCACAGAATAGTCGAGGAGATAAGTGACAGCGCCCAAGACGAGCAGGTGCTTACAGGCTATATAAATGACATCCATGATGTGCTTCTCGATTACAAAGTATGTCTGAAATAATATTCATTTACCTACCCTGATTATTCTCAGGTGTCTCTCCAGCGTGGTATACATCAAATGGTGAGTTAATCGACGTCAAGTCTAACACATTTCACTGATCAATTCCAGCTCTCGAAGCAAGGTTCAGGATCTGCATTCTCTGATGTGAATCCCCGTCCCGGATTCTTCACAGGTGCCATTCACGCAGACGCTAGGCATGGCGTTTTCACAGACGTCGCGGGAGATGTAAATATCGGAGAAGTGAATATCAAAGAAGTGAATATTAAAATTGAAATGAAGGTGTGTTCGAATCTGTTGTACCAAAGAATAACCGCTAAACAAAAAATGTCTGACAGGATAACGGTAAACACACATCCACTAGCAGTCTTGGATGCGTCTGATTTTCCCTATTATAGATCTCTTGCTTCTTGACAAGTTACCACATGTCAAGAATGCCGGACACTTGTCTGGCAACCATGATGCATGCTTGAACGGCACGCGAAGGCAAGAACTGCAGCGCATTGAAGATTGGGAAATGGACGGCGGAAACAAACGCGTTTATTGGTTAAATGGAGTTGCAGGTACTGGAAAATCGACAATCGCCCAAACATTCGCCCTACTTTCTTCCGGGAAGAAGCGGCTGGGAGCCAGCTTCTTTTGTTCCCGTGACTTTGACGACAGATGCAACATCCATCTTATTTTTCCCACCCTGTCTTACCATCTCGCGCAGAGGTACACAGGGTTCAAGACTGCACTTATTCCAATCATCAGCTCTAGCTCAAATGTAGGCCACGAGTCCTTAGCTATGCAGCTCGAAAACCTCTTAGTACGACCATTGAAGTCAACCGGAATATCCACTACCATCATCATAGATGCTTTAGACGAGTGCGAAGATAATCAACCGGCTTCAGCAATCCTTTCGCTTTTGGGTCAACACATTGATGCAATCCCTTCCGTCAAATTTTTCGTTACTGGTAGACCCGAAGTTTCTATTCGATCCGGATTTCGTCTTCGACTGTTACGACCACATACCGAGGTATTTTTGCTACACGATGTGGATCGGGAATCCGTAGACCAAGATATAGAGCTTTATCTTCGAACACGTCTATCAGAAATTATCGCAGAAAGAAGTGACTGCGACGTGAACATTCCATGGCCTACAGATGAGGAGGTTGCTGCTCTGGTCAAGAAATGCTCTGGTATCTTTCTTGTGGGATCTATTACTGTCAAATTTATTGGATCTCGTCATCGCATACCTCAAGAACGCCTAGAAATCATCATCAGCAATCCAGATAGCACTGTTCATGAAGGAAAGTCAGGGATCGATGCGACGTATCACCAGATCTTACTCCAGAGCTTTGAGGATGAGGATATAACTGATCCAAAGTTCTTTGCCAGGTTACGACTCGTAGTTGGCTCCGTCGTGTTGGCATTCAATCCGTTGTCGTGCGCGAATCTAGTGCAGATATTAGATGTACCGCGGGCTGGAGTGAGAGGCGCTATCCGCTCTCTCCACTCAGTCCTTCTGGTCCCAGACTCAGATTCGCGGCCCCTCCGCATCTGCCATAAATCATTTGCAGATTTTCTCACAGACATGAATCGATGCATAGATACAAGGTTCTATATTGACTCTGCCGTGCATCATTCAAAGCTTGGGATGTGCTGTCTAAACCTGATGAACAAGCTGTTGAGAGAGAACATATGCAAATTACCGCCGTACGCCATGAACAACGCTGTTGATGATCTTAGCGAGCGTAGAGGGGGGTTTATTGGCGAGGGATTGGAGTACGCATGTGCATCGTGGGCGCGGCATCTTCGCTTTGCCTCCAGGAGTGGTGACGATGTTGGATATATCGTCGAGTTACTGGTCTACTTCTTCAAGCATCATCTGTTACCGTGGCTCGAAGTGCTGAGCATTATAGGTGACTTGCGTTGTGCAGTCTATTCTCTCCAGAATGTGAAGGTCTGGTTGGTTGATGTGAGTTGTTTGTTTGTATCTTGTGACTGCTTATCGAGCATCCATTTCCAGGTTGGCTCTCCTGACATAGATCTGGCGGCTATCGTGAAGGACAGTGAGAGATTCGTTTTGCGCTTCTTCGATCCCATAGGAGCCTCTGCGATGCATGTATATCATTCCGGGTTATTTTGGTCGCCTGCATCCTCCCTTGTTCGAGTACTGTATCGAACGCAGATCCCGAGAGACGTGAAGTTGGTGAACACGATGGATTTTTCATGGGGTACATGTATTAAAACGGTCCAGACACAAGGCATAGTGAGGTGTATAACATTCTCGCATCAGGATGATTTGATTGCAGTTGGAGAAGACGATCGTGTGGATGTTTTTGAAATTCTTACTGGGCAACGTCGAGCCACGTTGACTAGGAATCAACGCTCTAGGTCTCTTGCATTTTCTCCTGATGACTTACTCCTCGTTGGTGGATTTGAGGACGGCATAGTCAATGTTTGGGACTTACAGACTGGCAGCCTCGTTAGTGTTCTAGAAGGACACACGAAGAATATCAATTCGGTCATATTTTCGCCACGCGGGACTATGATTGCGACTTGTTCCGATGACTGTACCATTCGGATTTGGAACGTATCCTCGTACGACTGCCGGTGTGTTCTTAAGGACCAGGTGGACCAGGTATGGACCGTTTGCTGGTTGACAGGGAGAAGTGAAATCATATCAAGATCGTTCGACGGCACGATCAAAATATGGGACATTTTTGAGATGAAATGTTTGAAGACTTTTCTCGGACATACAAGCATGGTGTCATCTATTGCCTGTTCACCAGATTCATTGTTTATCGCTTCCGAATCATCCGATCGAACAGTAAAAGTCCTAGATGCGCATACCGGTGATACATGGGATTTTCGAACGATCCCTAGACACGGATTTGTCACCTCGATTCGTTTTTTGGATAAAGACCGCGTCATGTACGCAGTCAGCCTGAAGCACAAAACTGCCTCGACGTTTGTGATTTGGGATCTCACCAATAACGCTAATGACTCGGTGTTCGAGTACGAGGGAGATATAACTGCATTCTCTTCAGATGGGACTTGCATCGTATCGAGCTCAGGCAATATTGTGAAGGTTTGGCATACTGGAAATACGCACGAAAATTGTCGCGGAGTCGTTCCTAGTCATCACTCTGATAAAGTACAGGCTGTCGCTTTTTCGGACGACGGTAAGCTCGTAGCTTCAGGGTCTAACGATGCGACAGTCAAACTTTGGGACGCAACCACGGGTTTATGCTTGGAGACCTTCCACGGTCACTTCTCCGCGATTGGTGTGATAGTCTTCTCACCAGACTCAACCCTTTGTGCATCCCAATCTTACTTTGACACCATACGAATCTGGAACGTCCACAGCCGTACGCTCGTTTCAGCCTTCAAGACAAAGTCGACTTGTTCGCTTAGTATCGCATTCTCTCCAGATAGTGGTCATTTGGTGTCTCTTCAGAAATCGATTTCTGAGGATCAGCCTTTACAACTCACACTGTGGGGGTTAGCGACTGGAGAATGCCTTGCTTTGATGAATGTGGATGATACCTTCAAAAACGTTGCGTTTGGTGTCGATGGAACCAGTGTCATCTTAACAAGTGATGACGCGTTGGTGAAGAGTTGGGGAATAGCCACCGCACCTCAAGCTCCTTCCCTTTATCAGTCTTCTGTCGAGGACGACACTCTACCAATGGCGTTTGTTCCCGCACACGACATTCAAGAATCTGCATCCCCAGATACAATCCCATGTCATTACTGTTACCGGAACGAAAGCGAATGGATCCTTGACGGGCAGAATAGGCGAGTGTTTTGGATACCTGCTGATATGAGGGGTTTTTCAAGTACTTGGCATGGAAACAAGGTCGTTTTAGGATCTCATACTGGGAGAGTCTCAATTATAGATTTTCCAGATCCACAATGATATTTTTACCGTGGGATTTGATTTTCTTGTTGAAGATTCAGACAGTTATTAATTTATTCACAACGCACCACATATTACAACACTCTGTTCCAGGGATCTGTCTACTAATAATGTTGTCCGATATGTTGACTTGAAGCTACCTCATCCCTCTGTTTCTCCGAGATGCCTAATTCGTCTGCAGAGGCTTCTGACAGATAGTTAGCTAGCAGAAATTATCCAAAACTGTTGATCAAAAGAATGGACGAAAGAGAACGAGTTTTGGAAAGATATATAAAGTCCAGGCAAGGTGTAAAATTAGCAGGTTATTACAACTTCGGCTTTGAATGGTGGTATCGAAAAGGACCTTAAATACCCAATAGCGCGATAATAAACGATGCTAAACACAAAGCTGCAGAAAACTGCAGTCTACTCGGAGCAGCGCTGTGTGTTCCGTTTCCTCCTGAGGAACCGCCCCCGCCAGACGAAGTGTTGCTTCCACTTCCCTGCACACCATTCACAAGAAGCTATCCGAACGGGCCTCAGCATCGAAGAAAACACCGTTTGATTTTGATTGTACGTACCAAAGCAAGGTGACCTCCAACCACAGGCCGAGCTTTGAGGGTCTCTTCTTGTCCATTTTGTGTTTCATACCAATCTGGGAATGGATCGGAATTGGCTCCGCTGGACGCATAGCTCTTCACAAAACCAATGAGCGAGTTTCTAAGCGCAGGGTCTGTCACGATAGCGGCAGTCCACATTTGCCAATCTGTGTCGACGGTTAAATGTCAAGCTCCGTATTATCACTTATGCAGCACAGACGTACCAGACTTTGTGTATGTGTGTCTGCCACAGCGGAATCCAAATCAAATGACGGTGCTACCAGTAACAGTTCTCACTGCTTACCTAGAGTCCAAGGGGATCCCGTATGCGTCTAAGGAATAAATCTCAAGATCGAGTTCATATCTTGAGGAACACGATAAACTTACGTTCCTGACCCTTGTACCAATTCGTTTCTAAAGGTGTAATTGGAAACACGTCCAGTGATGCATGAATGTGTGAGCTTACGTGATTGATAAACAGACGCAGGGAAGAGGTTTGTACCCAGCAGCTTGTCTGCGTACAAGTTGTATAATAGACCCCAACTGAAATTCGCATGTCAAACTTTAAAAATTCATAGGAATACAGACTGGCGACTAACCTTTGGTTATCGCCATACTGTATAGCAGCCGTGAGCAAGTTTTGTGTAAAAAATGTTGAATACACTTACCGAGAGCGTTACGTGCGACTTATCCCACGAATATGCCAAATTCAACCATTGTGATACGTAGGAACTTGCCGTGGACTGTAATATGACAAGGGTAAGAAGGTTTTGTGGATCGAGTCCGAGAAGCTTACACTATAAGAACTACTTTTCTGATCGTTTCCTAATAACTTCCAAATATCTGCCGCGGCCTGGATACCAATGATACCCTGAATATTTTGGGTGATGAAATTGGCAAAGGACAACGTAAGATAGAACGCACTCACTTTCACAGCAAGATTCGTTTGATTAGGGAGCGCACCGGCAAATGCATCCGTCGATGACTGATTAAATGGAGTCAGGGTATTGTCAACGAGGTATTGAGCCCATTGATCCAACACGCCTGACTAAAAGATGCTATCAGAAGAACGAAGAAAATACTACGAGGAAGGGCAACTTACATAACTTGAAATCAGGGAGGTATCGTTAGACTTCTGAGTATAGCTCAATGCCATGATAAGCTGGTCTCCAGTATCTAGTGGAAGTAATAAATAACAAGTCGTGTGATACGATAGAACACTGACTTTCGATGGGCATAGACAAGCCTGTCACAGAAAAGAGTGAGTCACGCATTAGATCAATAAAGAATACACGTGCCATTGGGATCACCAAGGGCTTGGGGGTAGGAAGTCCCTGGACACGATCAGGACCTAGCAGTTGAAGAGAATATAAGACATTCCATACCCAGATCATGAGCGGCCCATTTATTCGGGTTATATCCGGCAGCTTGGTATTCATAATGTGGGAGTAAAAGGTACTTTCCTATAGCAGGATTGAAATACATGAATGCTGGCCACGCAGGGAATATCACATCGACAGTATTGATCAACTGTCAAGAAGTCCGTCAAAGAAGTTGTATGCCTGAAAATGATGGTACTTACTCCATCTGCAAGCACGAAGAGATTATTCAGAGTTTTTATCTCAAACATGTGGAGACATACCTCGCATGAAAATCAGGATATCATCTGTGTTATATGTTCCATTTGCATTCTTTGAAACCGTAATTTCTAGACTGCCAAAAGCTTGACGTACAGACAGCGCAACTAGAGCCGCATAATCGGAAGACGTCGAATCTGACGATATTGCAGTAGCATCACTGTGCACCCGAGCATCAAGCGCATTAGCTCTGTTGATCGCATTTGGAAAGTCAGAGAGGAAAGTTGATATCTAGGAGAACTATGATCAATGTACTTCGCGTTTCACAAGGAAAGACGCACCAGATTCCCATAATTAGAAAAGCGGCTGAGGTAAAGGGGACTTCTAGCTTGGGTTACGTTGTTCGCTGTTATGAATTCCACAACAGGATCTCTGCCATGGCCAATCGACCATACGGCTGACTGGTTACTGTTTATGTTGATTATCCCCAGATCATGAGCCAAAGCGAAGACTGGCCAGTCGTCGTTGATGGCACGGAAGGTCGTATTTTGACTATTTTGTAGTGTGCCGTTTGCTATGAAAGTTCCACGAGCGACAATGTCCTGAGCGGTTTGGTATGTGGTGCCTTGTGACTAATAGAAGTGCGATGAGAGATTTGAGAAAGGGAAGAGAGAACTAACAACGTACGTTAACTGTAGAAAAAAATGCGGAACCGTCTGTGATGACTTTGTGAATATTTGCTATTAAAAAGGTGGCCCCTAGACTGACATTCAATTTTGTTGTTCACCTCAGTGAACATCGACTGGTTCTGAAGCCCAAGTTGATGAGTAATAATATTGTCGACTGATGTTGACCAATTGGCGGCGAGACTCGGTGTTCCTCCGACCCACTCGGCACTGATGTCCATATACAATTGAACTGAGTGAGACCCTCCATCATTTGGAGTGACGGATACAGCCACATAAAAGAAAGGAGTAGACAAGTTCACCAAATCGGTAGGCTGCGCGAAATAGAAGCAGTTAGCTTTCGTTGAATCAGAGCAGATATTGACTACCTACTTCTATTGGGCTAAGAAAAGTTGCCGTAAGATCGACTGGTCCGCATGTCAAGACAAAGGTAGATTGGGTTGATGTGAACTTCATTTTGTTTCGAGCCATTGAACAAAGGTCGTTGATGAAGAACCCACCTCTACACTCTTCTGAACCGCCTTGGTTGCAGCCGAGCCTATCATAAATTTCAGCAAATGTGACAAGCAGACACACTAAGACAAACCTGGACTTCCTAGCCAGTTGTATACGTGAGAGTCGACACGGACGTAACCAGCCCACCCCAATATCTGCAGGCGATGTATGAGCAATGCATCAGCTTTCCTAAAGCAAAGAAACATACAGATCCATCCCAGAAAGTGGGCCAATTGCCATTCAACGCATTTCCTTGACCCTGAGACAACCACGCAGACACATAGGGAGAACGTACAGCGAGAGGTATTGAGGGCGGATTAAATGGAGTGACGGTCCATGCCAAGTTACCACCAGCCAGGGCGGTCGTTACAAACACAAGCAGAGCACAAACGCAGGCGAACATGTCCTCTTGGAACAGAAAAGACTGGAGGGTGTGGAAAATAAGGACGGAGCGAACCTTGCGGTCGAGTGTAACGATGATGGCGCTTCTTATACGAGCGTCAAAGATACAATGGCCGGCTCCATCACATAGTACATGTTGATCTCGGCGAATTCATAATGCGGTTCATGGCACCGCTGCTGCGATGTTCCATAGGAGATGGTGAACATCGTTGATTTCGGTTACATAGTACTGATGTGGCGGTGGAAATATCATCATCATCAATTCAAGAAATCAGCGCTCACAGTTCGGCACAGCCAACTGACGAGAATTTTATAACAATGCGTAGTGTAATATTATATGCATTCTGGCACTGCTGCCCCGGCAGAAGTTTGTGTTCCGGTATTGACGAAGCTGTTGACAACAGACTTGATCATCGAGCGAAGTGTTCGTATGTTAACTCGAGATCTTTCCAAAATAGCATTTTCATTCGACACCCTTACATTTGATTCCTTCAGCAAACTCTTAAAATCTCGTTAAAGTGTTCACAACAAATGTACAGCAAAAGAACACCTAAGCACCAAAAAAACCAAGTTTCAAGCAAAAATTGCATCATTGTGGTGCGGTGGAATCCCTGAGACATAAATAAGTGGCTAGCGAGAGCTAATTGAGCGAAGAGAAGATGCACTGTCAATTGTACAACTCTGTGCTGCGCTCCTGCATTCGATTTCCCGCTAACAATGCCAAGTGACCACCAACAACCGGTCGAGCCCTGAATCCAACAGCGGATCCTGTTGTAGTATCATACCAATCACTCAACGGTGCGTTATTTAAGCCCGACGATGCGTATTTAACAAGGTTACCAATTAGCATATCCCGGACTCCATTATCAACAACGATCGCTGCCGTCCATGTTTGCCAATCTGCCACATATCGTGAGAGCGGGTCACAGAACTGGATGTTCACTAACCAGTTTTTGTGTATAAATGCCTACAGTGAAGTTCAGAGGTAAGGTTGCCTCTATTTATGGTATAATTTCACTCACCGTGTATCCAGTGGCACTCCATATGCATCTAGCAGATATGTGGGTTAATGGCTCTAACACATTTGACAGTACACATACTGCCGCGAGTCTGATACCATGCAGTGACTAGTAAAAGAGGATAATGAATATTGATCATTCCAGATGGTATGAACGGAAGGAGTTCACTGGTTTTGTAGACGGATTCTGGGAAGATGCTGATGCCCGTCATTTTTTCACCGTACAAGTTGTACGCCAAACCCCAGCTGAGCAGAAGGTTAAGTCAACAACATCAACAATGCCGGATTCATGGTGCAGAAAAACCTTGCGTCATCACCGTACTAAGTTAAATGGTAAATATCATGAATTTTAACTCCGGAAGAGGATCACGTCTTACCGATAGCGTCAAATGCGACCCATCGGATGAATAAGCAAACCTCTCCCATTGTGAAACGTACGATGCAGCGATGGCCTTGTGGATTCAAACCGATCAACGTCCGAGCTATGTATGGTCGACTATGACATACGCTATAATTAGATGCCTTCTCGGTGTTGCCCAGTAGACTCCAAATTTCTGCAGATGCCTTGATACCAATTATACCCTGGCAGTATATGTGAGTGAAAGATAGACAAGAGCATTAGACCAATGCCTTACCTTGATTGCAAGGTTGGTCTGATTTGCCAAGGATCCTGTAGTGAGGAGATTCGATTAGCTACTCGATCAGACTGTACGTAGAAGTAAGCAAACCGGCAAAATCGTCGGTGCTAATCTGATTCGCAGGTATCAGCGAATCTTCTATTAGGTACTGGGTCCATTGATCAATTAGACTCGACTAGAGAGTAATGTGTAAGCATGGGGTAATTATGATTATAGACAAACGCACGTATTGGGAGATCAGAGACTTATCTTTTGTCTGTTGCGTATAACTGAGGGCCATGATAAGATGATTACCGCACTCCTCAACAGGCATCGGTTCGTCTCTCCCTACATAAGAATGGCAGTTAGCAAGCCAAACGCGAGCAGGAAGTCGCTTGCTCACCATCATTATGACCTAGCGCCTGGGGATAATGCGCACCCATGTCATGCACAGCCCATTTGTTCGGATACTGTCCTGTTGCTTGGTATTTGTAATGGGTCAAAAGCATATACTTTCCAAGTGTCGGATTCGTGTACAGGAAGACAGGCCAACTCGGGAATATAACGTCGATTGTGTTCACATTCTAACCAAAGATCGATTGATTAAGCAAAAAAACCATAAGTATGAACCTACTCCGTCACTCGATATTTCTATAAGATATCATTTTCAACACAGAACTGATCAAGTAGGAATCAGGAACCCTTACCTTTCATGAAAACAAGGATGTCTTCCTTGTCGAAACTGTTACCGTCCTTGGATACGGTGATTTCTATTGCGCCAAATGACTGCCTCATTGATAAAGCCACAAACCCTGCATACTGCTCTGAAATTGCAGACGCATCTTTCTGAACTTGCGAATCAAAGTCGTTGGCTCGAGCCAGAGAACCAGAATAGTCATGGAGGAAGGCATACAGCTGTTTGGTGTACAGTTAGTATCAGTTTATGAAGTAGATGGTATACTTACCGCATCAATGAAGGTTGAATAGTAACTCAAATAATAAGAACTGCGATCCTGAGTCTGGTCATTGGCGATAATATACGTCAAGGCCGGATCCCTTGCATGACCCACAACGAACACTGCGGGTTCTGCGTTGTTATGTATGATCCCGAGGTCCTGAGCCAAGGCAAAAACGGGCCAATTTTCTTGAACCGCACGGAAGTTGGTGTCTTGGGTGTTGTCAAGCGTTCCATTAGCAATGAAGGATGCACGAGTGGCAATATCTGCTCCTGTTCTATAAGTAGTTCCTGAGGACTTGAATAGAGATCAGAGGCTGAATTGTGAAACGACAATGTTTGAACTTACACTCAAAACGGAATAGAATGCAGATCCCTCTAATGTTCGTGTGAAAGAAGAAAAAACCTGACATGACGATGATTGATAGATACTTACGCTGAATATGATCGGAAACCTCGGTAAAGACAGACTGGTTCTCCAACTGGACTTGATGAGTTACTGCACTACCAACTGAGGTTGACCAATTGGCAACCAAACTATTGTCTCCGGTAACCCACTCCGCACTAATGTCGGAGTAAAGCTGGACAGAGTGCGGGTTTCCATCATTGGAGGCAACAGATACAGCCATATATGCGAAGGGGAGAGACTGTCTCAAGAGATCATTTGGCTCAATAGGACTCAAAAAGTTGATCGTGAGGTCTACTGGACCAGCCGTCATAATGAAGATACTTTGTGTAGAGGTGAACTTCGGAAATCGTCAAGACGCTTGGAGCAGAAAATTCTAGGAACTTGCTTACCGTCATGCTTTTTTGCATCGCCTTTGACGCACCGGGGACATTGTCTGGGGTTCCGAGCCAGTTGTATGTTGTTCCGTCGACTTTGACATAGCCAGCCCAACCCAGAATCTAAAAAAATCTAGGCCCGTCCGACGCATGCAGAAAAAACGTACAGATCCGGTCCAGAAGGTAGGCCAAGCTGCATTCAAAGCTGTGCCTGCACCCTGAGGTAACCAAACGGATAGGTATGGGCTTCTGACTGCCAATGGAATTGAAGGGGGATTGAAGGGAGTCGCCTGCCAAGAAACACTTGCAACAACACTTAAGAAAAAAGATACGGAAAGCAAGTTCGTAGTCAGTTTGACTGCCATTGCGAGCTCTCACAGCAATTGCAACAAAATTCGAACATCGTTATATAACGCTTCAGAAGATTATCCGAAAAATCACAGCATTAAGTGGTCAGGTGCGATCAGGCGCACCGAAGTTGCTGTAGAGACGGCAAGTTAGAACTGGTAGATCACCGCACATGACAAGAGAAGTGGGAAGAAATCCGATATCTGAAGTCACAGGGACAAAAGGCTAATAAAATCATAATTCCGAGGTAACTCACTCTCTTAACCTCGTTAATCTGGTCTTGCCATGAAGCTTGTTGGGAAATATATAGCAAAAGATCGCTCCGTCCGTCGCGTCTCTCGTACACTGTCCCCGTCTAGAATACGAATACTTATCAAGCCAGCAGGGACATGTCACTCTCCGTCCAGAGGATGACGAGGATATGTGGCATTTGTACAATCTGATCCAGCAAGGACGTGCTTTACCCTCGTCCCGTTCTCTCTTTATCTGACTGCTTCTGCAGGGAGATCAGGTCCGAGCGCCTGCTATACGGTTCATGTTTCCGTTATAGCTGATCATGGTACACCAACTAACTCCCGACCAGCCGTGTTCAAAACGTTTCCGCCACGGGTTCTATAGAATCTCACAGGGTCCGTTTAACCCTCACGTTGAAAGTTACAAGGACTGAATTCTCCCCCGCCTCCGGAGGAAATGCATCTACCGCTGGGAGCGATCCGTCTTCTCCATTACAAGCCAACTCTTTTGCTTCTCTTCAAATATCTGGGAGAGTTTCACAAGAAAATGAACATGTGAAATTGGGAGCACATCACACTCTGGATATCGAAGTCTCTCGCGATGTGCGTATCGTCAAAGACGAGTGGGATAGTATCGCTCTTGCAACCATTGAAGAGTCATGTGTGCCAGGCCGAGGTGCTGAAGTCGGAGCCATTGTTTGTGGAGAAGGTTCACCAAGTCTTCTCGAGGAACGCATCTAATTCTGATATACTCTATACCTGTACAGGAACAGCAGCGTTTTGTCTCCTTTCTCAGCATATGACTGTCGTTCGCCAACGGATCGATATGCCCGTACCACGAAAAATTTCCTCATCCTCGTCTGCTCACGAAAAAGGTCTCACTCGGTTCTATGATGCGGTATACGCTGTATTTCTAAGACTCATCCCATATTCTTCATCATCTCTTCGTGCGATCGTGATTGCAAGCCCTGGCTGGGTAAGAGATGCAGTACTGGATCATATCGTGAAAGAAGCGACGAGGACCGGGAACAAAACATTGTTAAGCGTCAGAAACAAATTCATCAAGATTCATGTGAACAGCCCACATGTCCATTCTTTATTAGAAGTACTCAAAAGTCCGGAGGTGAGTTAATCGGATATGACACGATATTTATAGATCGAGTGTCTAGTTGTAGATCGTTTCGCAACTGAAAGAAACGAAATTTGCTAGAGAAGGTATTATGCTGGACAGGTAGGCATAGAAAGCTTTTCCGTCAACCTTTCTTAGCTTGATTACCAGGTTCTTCAAAATGCTAGGGTCGGATGAAATGAGAGCGTGGTACGGGCCAGATCACGTTCAGCTTGCTGCTGATCGTGGTGCAATTGGCACGCTTCTCATCTCTGATGAGCTCTTCAGGTGGGACCAAAGATAAAAGTCTTGGACACATTCAAATTCTTACTGGTTATTACCAGAGCAAACGACCCAAAGCAACGTAGAAAATATGTTGATCTAGTTGAAAGTGTCCGACAGAAGAATGCGGAGGTCTTGATTTTCTCAAGCATGCACGAGTCCGGCCAACGCACGTTTATTTTTTAACGTTCGGTCTCTTCGTAGTGATCTGAATCTTCCTTTACAGAATTAAATCAGCTCACCGGCATCGCTGCAATCTTGACTTTCCCTCTCGACGTAGAAGTTGTTGAAATGGAAGAGCGTGAGGCCAAGGAAGATTCAGAACGAATACAACAGGAACAGACTGAAGTGCACGGAGAGCGGGTAGGCCCGTGATTGGGCAGGACATCAACAATGCGGGTAATCACATGTAATAATAAATTGGACTGCGGTTTCATCATTTACGATAGAACTGTAAAGATAATGGATCAGTCCAATGAAGGAGGAAAGCTTGAAGGTTTCTTACATTACGACGAAAGTTGAACCATAGTGATAGACATCCTCGATCGAAAGTACTTTTGAAGCCACTGATAGACGATAAGGAAAATATCCAAAACGGCGTCTGACTATCATCAACTCACCGTTTGTGTGAGAATTCCCATTCCCGATTGACAACTCTAAATGCTATGTCTTCATAGGGTGGACCAGCCGTGAAGTGCAAAAGCATGGTATCTTCGTTTCCAGGTTCTTTGACAACCTTGTACGTGGGAGCCTTGGATTTGTCGATAAGATCAGGGTAGAAAATGTTGAACTGGTTTGACTCAGCATGCTGTTAACTACAGAGAAAGAGAGAGCAAACCTTGTATCCTTGCACAACTTTGGGAGGAGGATTGTCCGTGCTATACAGCTAGTTAGCCAACCAGAAATAGATCTCGATAGGTAACGTACTCGTAATGAGTTTGGTTGTATTTGTTCCACTCGTAACCAGTATGTACTCGATTGAAATATCTCGGCTTTCGAGGACGATACTTGTCTTCCCAGGTGTAAGTAGTGGGATTTGGAAGATCTTCTTCCAAATTGAACATCTCTTCCTCTTCATCCATATCTTTTTCTGCTTCTGCTCGGTATAAGGCTTCTGAGGCAAGATCAGCCCCGCTGGGGGCTTCAACGTCTTGTGAATCGCCTTGGACCACCTCGACTGGCTTCGAGACGAAGCGAAAGGACATGACTGAGCGACGTCGTTCATACTATTTATTATCAACACATGTGAGACAAATACATGGTTAGTGAGCAAAACAGGGCGCACCAGAGCCTTTTTATCTTCGGATCCTGTAATAATATCCATTTGTCGTTCATCATAAGGGAGTTTTGTAATATCGATAGGCTGGGGACTCATTGACCGGTCGTATGGTTCAACTTCCTCCTCTGAATCAAGTCGTTCTTGCACTTCGGAGAGAACTGGCACACCAACATTCTTGGATATAGACCTAACAACTCCAGCAAGTAATTCTTCTTGGGCATGTAACGCTTCATCTCTCTGACGCTTACGAAGTTGTTCAAGTCGGTTCTGAACAACGATCTCATGTTGTGTCTTTAGCCTGGACTTGAGTTGGCGCTTCAGTAATCTATCAGGATTGTTGAATGGAACTCCTACTTGAGCTTTGTAAACCAAAAGCTTCTTTAGTAAGCCTTCCCAGTATTCCACGTCGAGGGGTTCTCTACTGGCCAGTTTCGCTTGAATCTGTTTTTGCAGGGCAACGAGATGTTCGTAGGATTTTCCCGAAAGCAGGTTCGCAATATCAGCTTCCACAGCTGCAGCAGCTTCAACTCCAAGCCGTTCGCGAGCCTGTATTTTGTCCAGGCGATCTTTGCAAACAACCATCATGTTCTAACAGTAAAAGTTATGGGTGGAGAACACGCATAGAATTGATGCAATGACGTACGGTCCAAAAATCAATGTTGCTATCCGACTTTTCGAGGGTCAGGTAACGTTGAATATCATCATGCAATTCTTCCACTTGTTCAAGGGATAGGTTCTTTCAACGAAATGAGTTAATAAAGCGCGGAATTGAGTAAATATTCATATTCTCACATCAAAAATAGTATAGGGCTCGTCCAAATCAATCTCTACACCAGCAGCATCTAGGTCAATCTCGTCTTCATTATCTTCCCCTGGGTTTGCATATCTTAGATTGAGCGAAAGGAAGTCAATGGCCTTTGCTCTCCTCTCCTTGATCCTGATAAGTGCTCGTTGCCGCTCTTGCTCCAGCTGAAAGTCACCGTCTTTTGCGAGCCAGTCGGCCATTTGGGCGGACTCCGTCAATCTCTGCATTTTGATCTCCTCTTCTTCTCGAAGTCGTTGTTCAGCTTCTCGTTCAGCACGACGCCTATTTAACCGCTCCAACTCTTCCTTGGCGTCCTGCCTCCTTATAGCATCTCTGCGCTGTGCTTCCGTCAATGTAAGCCCTTGCTTTCGATCCTTCTCGACTTTCTTGTGCCATCGGAATTGCTGACCAAGATTGACATCGTGGAAAGGGTTATCAACAGCGCTGTACACACTCAGCTCTGCGACTTCTCGGGCCTGTTCTTCCTCCTTTTCCCGCTTCTTCTCGGCCTTGCGTAGCTTCCGTTCCTCAGATTTGTCACGCTTACGCCTGGCGAACGTTGTTAAATTAATAGACAGCAGTAGAAATAATCCTTACTTTTTGTAACTGCGATCTGGGGATTGACTTCGACTTCTGTCTCTTCTCCTAGAGCGGTCCTCTTTATCCCGACTTCTGCTGCGTCTGCGGTAAGTTTCGCGACGCCCACTCCCAGGCCTGTCGTCAGCTTCAATCGAACGAGAACGATCTCTCCCCATATTGGTGTGGTTTGGGTGTGGACACGAAAAAGGATTCGAGAGTCCTAAGAGCACGTGGCTCACGTCTCCCCAAAACTCTTGATCCACCTTCAATCTGAACTTGAAGAATGATATGGAGACTACGCGCCGCCAAATATCGAGTGCTATATAGGCAACTGAGGACTCAGGCGCGATATGCTTACCGCATTGAGGAAGACAGTGTTGGCTCTCCATTTACTCAGCCAAGTAGTTTGGCAACCCCACGTCAAGTAGGGATTCTTCATGACAAATACTCATCATCTAACTTGAAGACAAGCTCGTAAAATACCTGGATCAGTTTATTATCGGACAACAATATGCAAAAAAGGTGCTATCAGTGGCGTGAGTTCGACTCGAATATGGGCAGGGTAAGCTTGGGATTTACATGTCTCTGCAGCGTGTTCAATCACTATAATCGTGTCCAAGCGAATCTCTCACCGCCTATGGATGACCAATACCGCGAATGGAATCAAATGAAGGACGATGGTACGTCCACGGTGGCCCTGAGCCCGGGATGATGGAAAGGCATAAATGATTCCCTTCTAGATGACTCCGAGTCTGGTGTGTCACCAGCCCAATTACACCCACACCCATACCGACTTCCGCCGCCATCACTGTCATTGCTCAATCAAAAGTTGCCTTTATTTGAGAAGAGTAATGTTCTCGTCATGTAAACCGTTCTTTCTTTCTTTGTGCTATTTGAATAATGATATCAATTCCCAAACAGAGGTCCAACAGGGTCTGGTAGGCTCGTTATTCTGTCACTTTTCTCAAGCTGAACGACTTACATAGGGAAGACCTTACTGGCTCGTACCTTGGCCAATGTCATCGATGTTCCTTTTTCCATAAATGATGCTACATCGTTTACACAGGCGAGTAACCTTAACCAGTGTGATACTACAGGCGCTGATGTTACATACAGGCAGGATGTCCGTACCCTCTTGATATTGCTAAACGTAAATACTAATATCCAACTGCTGCAGACGTTGGAGAAGATGTTGATATGTGTGTTCAACGTCTGGTGCGACACTGTTGCCAAAACCATGCATAATGCAACATGTCACTAATGCTTACAGGTTGTATTAGTTACAGGCCGCAAATTGGGATCCGTATCGTGCCAGGTAATGATTCCGTGGTCTCATCCTAAATTGTTTCTAACGGATTGATTATAGTACGGGAATCATCTATATTGACGAAGTCGACAAAATCGCACGAAAGTCATCAAGTGGAGCGGACGGAACTCGCGATGTCGGAGGAGAAGGCGTTCAACAGGCTTTACTCCGAATGATGGAGGGCTCTGTGGTGACTGTCCAGGTCAAAGGGAATGCCCTTGAAACGTCGGATATTGTCGGCACTGAAGGTCGACCAAGATCTGGTCAACGCGGCGGTGGCGGCGGTACGAATATTCTCTTAGTCGAATTCTAATTTCTAAGCATTCCTTCTAGCAAAATATGATACATATCATATAGACACGTCAAATATCCTCTTTATCTTAAGTGGTGCTTTTGTGGGATTAGATAACATCGTGAAACGAAGAGTAGCCCAAGGGGTGGGTCACATCTCCGCCTCGATTTGAGCGTCGACTGCTCAATCTTTTCAGTCCATTGGTTTTACAGCAAATCTCACATCTAAGTCAGAGGACGAAGACAATTCTGTGCCATTCTTCACGCCTAATAATGGAGCAAAGAGAAATGTGCTTGATATGGTTCAACCGGGTGGTATGTCTGGATTCTATTATGATTCATTAAAAATAACATTACTCACCCACAGATCTTATGAAATACGGGTGACTTACTTTAGCTGATTTCTTTGATCTCCTCCCTTACCTTTCCTAAGTTTAATTCCAGAGTTTATCTCTCGTATGCCTTCCATAACCACGTTATCTCAACTTACTCCTTCGGACCTACGGCGTATTCTAACAGAGGTCAAATGTTCGCTAGTGTCACAATACACGGCGTTGTTCGGGTACTCTGGGGTTGAGATCAGGTTTACTAACGCAGCTTTATGGGCGATATGTGAGAAGGCCGCTGAGAGAGGAGGTGGCGCAAGAGGATTGCGTGGCATAATGGTACGCGTACCCGAATCAATGCGCGAATTACAACTGAGACTATTCGGAATATCGAACCAAGGAATCTATTCTCCTTGACCCGATGTATGAAGTACCGTGAGTGCACTTTGTCCCGCTTACTATGATGATCCTTTGACAAGGTTTTGATAGGGGATCGGTGAGTACTCGGACCTCTTCAATGAGTGCGTTAACTCACAGGCTGAGTAGGACATTCGTCACGTACTGATCACAAAAGCAGTTGTGTTAGGTGAAGGGGCGCCATTGACGTGGCCACATGGAAAGGGTGGGGAGTGTTGGAAAGTGTATGCGGAGGAAGAAGCAGCTTGTGTGAACGAGTTACCTTAATTTGTAGCATATCAGGAAGTTTACGCCATACGTTGTGCGCAGACATGTATTACAACAGTCGGGTAAGAAAACAACTCGGAATTAATTCACGATGGTTACTCTGCCTTCTCATCTTCCTTCGTCTCTACTTTCTCGACGTCTTCCTTCTTATCTGCGTCTTTGGTTTCTGGAGCTGCTTCTGTCTTAGACTCTTCATAAGATGGAGGGGCTTCATTGTCGGTAGTAAGTCCAGTGTTTTTCCGTTGTGCATTCTCAAAAGCGATTTTAAATTGTTCAGCATCTAATAGGTCTCAGAATACGAGAAATGCTATAGTAAAAGAAAAGTGAAAACTTACTCTCGGAATTTGCGAACCGGATTGCAAGAGTTTCGGAGGTGGGTGGATCTTCAGAGTAATCTGCCGCTACCTTCCAAACCCAACTTCTGTCCGACCCAACATTGGGTTGTAATCGCATCTCTCCCGAAACTACGATAATGAAACAAAGGATCGGAATGGAAGAACGGTAAATGAAAAGTTGTGACAGACGTACTAAGATGGTTGGCGCATACTTTCAAGGTCTTATCGCGCCTCATCACGAGTCTGATTTTCTTTGACTCTTTGTGCTGGAGGAGTCGAACATCGCCGGTTCCACGTTCCTTCCATTCATTCGTCTCCGTGGAAAATCTAAATAGCTTGGAACGCCTGCGTGGGTGAGACAAGAAGTACGCGACGAGCAACGACAAGTTAGATGTGGAACCGATCGTCACTTGATCAAACGACGTACATCTTGAACAAGGCGTCTTCGTCCTCCTCCATAGTCTTGGTCTCTACTTGCTCAGTGAGCTTGATAACTGGTTCAAAGTGGGGATCATGTTCCTCCTCCTGCTAAAATGAAAGGATTAGTGGCGAGAAGAACGAATTAGATTCAAGAAGTGTGAAATGAAAATAATTATGAGATCTGCAGATTAATAATTTGGGAGGAAATCTCACACGGGGAGCCAAGGGATCATCTGTAATTGCAGACATGAAGAAAGAACAGTAAATTGGCTAAAGAAGTGTTTGGAAGGATGAAGGGGCAAGAAAAGGTCTCGTCCGGTTCCAGCATAATCAACCACGTGAGGTGCTCCGGGTCCTCACTGCCCGCTTGGCACAAGTTACAACTCACACCTTTTATGCATGTAATGGCTCGTCCTCGGTACACCTTTTCAATGCAGACTCTGATTTTACTATGCCTATCGCTCGTTCCGTTTATTGCGTCCGCATACATGATTGAGCTTCCTGCTGCTCTGAAGGAATGTTTCTTCGAGGACTTACACACAAATGACAAGGTAGGTCTCCTTTCATTTTCATTCCCCCGGTACACCACCCCGACCCGAAAATATTTACAGATGACAGTGACGTATCAAGTAGGAGGAGGGGGACATATGGACATAGATTTTTGGGTCAGTGTCAGCTAGACTTGTTCTACAATATATTTCTTTTAACACATACCAGCTGACAGATCCAGATGGCCTTGCCTTGAGTAAACATGTAAAGCAAACGACAGGGACTGCCTCAATAACTGCTACAAAAGATGGGAAACATGAGTACTGTTTCTCTAATCAAATGAGTTCTATCGCAGACAAGACGGTTAGGCAAGTGTTCTTCCCGATCGTACCACCTTCTAAAAATATAACACATTAACAGCTTCAACGTCCACGGCGTAATTTATGTTGGCGATGATGGCAAGTCTTGAATAACATAAGTATATTATTAGTGACATTGATCTTTCCGCCTCAGACACTGTTGCACCTATTGAGCGAGAAATTCGAGCCCTTGCCAACGATCTCAAGGCAGTCAAGGACGAGCAAGAATACATTTTAGTTAGGGAGCAAAAGCATAGGAACACCGCCGAATCAACAAACTCCCGCGTGAAATGGTGGTCTGTTTTGCAGACCGTGGTCCTAGTGGTTGTTGTTGCATGGCAGGTGTATTATCTTAAGGTCAGTATTTTGTGTCGCTTCCTGCATTCATGGGTTAATTAATCTCTGTTTCAGTCTTTCTTCGAAGTCAAACGTGTTATTTAACTTGTTACTGATGGGACAATTTCATGAGAGTGGATCATAAAGTTTCCACGCTTACAACGAAAACGTACTCTCGGGATATGCAAGCATGAACCATATGATACATCTTATACACTATCAGAACATCCACCATGGGTATAGGAAATGAAACAGACAACATAGGCTATGACAGGTCAAAACAATAAAGACGGTGGAACAAAAACATGTTGATGAATCTACATACACCACGAGCAACTACAAACCTATTTCCAAGTAGGCTTGGATCCCCGAAAGCTGATATCTGTAATACTAATGTTTGGGTCCGCAAAGCTCAAAGGCTTCGTTGAAGTCATAACCCGTGTGGTAAGCAGTGACAATCTCTTCGGCTTCCTCCCGGGCAGCGACACCTCAGCAGAAGACAGGGCAACACGTCTCGGCCCTGCACTGCCCGACCCTCCACCCGCAGACCCATTCCCATCTCGTGGTGATATTTGCGGAATTAAACTTGACCTCCTTCGTGACTTCTCACTTCGCATTGGCCCGATATTGGACCTGCGACGACCGGACCTTGATCCAACCGTTCTCGGCGTTGGTGGGGCGCGTTTAGTAGGACTGTTGTGTCTATCGCGACCTTTTGGAATGTGCAGAGAACCCGGCCCCGTTCCGCCACTCACAGAAGAAGCGTCAGAACAAATGGTATTCATGTTACGATCAGAAAGTGGTGAAATGTGTCGGAAATTGTCCATTGTCCTTGCGTCGTTCTCTGCATCATCTTCAGCAAGGCTGGTCAGAGTTGATGAACCCTTGAACCTGAGGAAATTAGGATCTAGGCGACTAGACCGCGGGCGTTTTCCTTTGGTTGTAGACGAGCTATCATGTGATGAAGGAATAAGGCTAATATTGAGGCTATCATCCGTTTTCTCATCCTCCCACTCGCTTTCGGAACCTGCGCGAGACGAACTACGTGGCAAGCTTGACGTGTTCCCAATATCCATGGGGTTGTCTAGAGATATCGAGTAGGAGTTTTCTCCGGTCTCCACTAAATCACCCTTGCCTGCTTGGTCCTTCCATTGAACAACTTTCTTTTTCTCCTTATCTGACAAACGACGATGAGGAATCGACGTAGCACTTGTGCGGGGCTTGCGAGGAGAGTTACGATGTGTTTTTCGTCCTGGCGACCCAACGCTCCCGGAGGAAACCGATCGTCTTCCGGCCTTGGTTCTTATGGAAGGGATGGCGCCTATACCAGAGCTTCTGTGTGAGCTTTTGATGGGGAATTGATTCAAGACGTCCGATTGTCGTCGCACACCTGCACTGATGCTTCCTGATTGTCCGATAAGAGCTTTCAAAGCTTCATCGTTACTATCAGTGGTGTAGTTCAGCGTCGCGATTACGGCCTTGACCGTTGCATCGAGCCCGTCCCGGCCTTCTTCGATCGACGTTTTCAGCAGCCGACTTGTCTCTGAAATTGTGGCAGCACACTTTCCAACTACTCCGATCAGGCTGAGAATCATCGTCGCTTGGTCCGAAGCTGCCTGGGTAATAGCATCTCTTTGGCCTTCGGCTTTCAATCTCTCCATTTCAGCCTTGCGCCACTTAGCGTCGAGTTTGACGTTCTCCACACAAACCTCATCGAGCTTGTCTGAACGCCGCTCGACAACAGCACGTAACATGGCATCGAACATGTTAGAGGAATTGGTTGAACGTTGCACTCGAGCTGCCAACGCAGGTTCCGGCTTCAAAATCTGCTCCTCTGGCTGAAGAAGCAACGATATCAGTCCTCGTTCGACTTCTAGATCGGAAGAGAGTCCCTGGGAAGAAGAAGCTTGGGCATCGATCTGCATCAACCGGGCTCGAATGATATCTCGTTTAACCTGCGCAACCAAAAATATACCGGCACACGTAGCGCCATCCATAATAGATGACCGTGTTTGCTCAGCCCTAATATGCAAGTCCTCCTTCGCCTTCTCGACTTCCGCAATAGCCTCTGCCTTCTTCCTTGTCTCGATTTCTTCCTGCTTCCTCTTTTTTCCAGCCAGTTTCTCTTTCAACTCAGCAACCTCTTGATTGAGCCTATTTATAGCTTCCACATACTGACCCACATGCCGATCGATGTTAACAACATTGCGAGTCACGACCTTTGTCTTGATTTTAGTCGCACGGTCGGCGTAGATCAATGTGTTATGGGTATCGTCAAAGTGCTGGGAAGTGGGAGCAACGCATACAATCATGACTGTCTTGCAGTTTCCGCCTAGGGAGAATTTGAGAAGACGAGTGAGTTTACTATTCCGGTACGGGACATGCCGCATAGCTCCGCCGCTTTCGCACAGGGAGTTGATACAATTACCGAGGGCAAGCAACGATTTGTTGATGTTCGCGCCTTCCACCATTCGCTGACCCATATTCGTAGTGGCTGCTGCACGTTCGCTACCGGCAAGATCTATGATAGACAGAGTAGCCATCGTTCGTTCTTCGGACAACGAAGCCGTACGAGGAGCTTGTGTAACATGTACTTGAAGTACCGCATGTGAACGGGAAGATGTCTCGTTTGCATTCGTGGGAGATTGGGTCCTGCGTGTGTTACCGAGGAGGACAATTTGTTTTACTTCGTCAGCAGAAGTTGGACGAAGTTCCATAAGTCCAGAAACTTTGACTGACTTGTCCTCACGAATCTGGAGACCGCCGCGAGGCACTGGTGTCCCAGGTTCGGCAAGCAAGTCGCGAATTTCCTCATTGTAAATTTCGAGAAAAGTGACGGTAACTTCAACATTGTTTTCGTCCTTGCGATCATCTATCAGTTGGAACAAGTCCGCCATGGTTAAGTATATGACACCGGGCTGTTCAACTGTACCGCTGATGGTATGAGTCTTACCACACCCAGTGGCCTGGATAACAGATCAATAAAAGCAACGAGAAAATAAACAAACAAATGAACCCACTCCATAAGCAAAGACAGTGGCATTAAAACCATCCAGTACATTTTGCAGGAGAGGTTTAGTTGTTGACTCGTACACTTCTTGTTGAGTTGAGCTGTGGTCGAATACCCGATCGAATATAAACCGTTTGTCCTTATAACGTTTAGATCCTGGAGGAAGAAATCCGCGTTCGACAAATGCTCTTGAAGAATCCGTCTCGGCGGGATCAAAACACAAGACGCGATCATCGATAATCTGAACGATATGCCTGAGTGTGGTGGATGAGGTTACACTCGGTTTTGTTGGGCTGGATAGTGCACCATCGCCACGCAGCAAAGTTTCATAAGGCACTTCGGGTAGACGAGCGGATTCCCATGCGGTAGGTGGCCGTACACGCACTAGATAACATGGATGTTGAAATGGATGGGAAGTATTGTAGACGCGATGGTCCCTTACCCGCTACGGTTATGGAGCCAGCGGCGACCATAATTGAATGGAAAGTAAGAATTTGTTGGACGCTACAAATTGCAAAAGAGACGAGCCGAAGCAGAAGGGAAGGACACGGTGGAAGAGGTGGTGTGAAAGTCAACCACTGTGTCGCGGACGCGTGAACGCGTTGAACACGTGCCCGAAATTCTCGTAACTTGACTACCAACTTTGGCCATGATCACACTTGATAATCGCTACCATGTCCTCACACGATATTTCTGTTATTGCCCCGGCTGACTTTCATGTGCACTTAAGACAAGGTGACCTATCTGCTCTCGTTACACCGCATGTTCGCAAAGGAGGATTTACTTTGGCCTATGTTATGGTAAAACTACAAAATGCTATCGTTGAGTTAATCGACTCATATACGCAAGCCAAATCTCAAACCTCCGATCACCACTACGGATCAAGCCCTCGCATACAAGGCAGAATTAGAGAAAATCGACCCCAGTGTCGAATATCTCATGACTTTGTATTTGTCCCCAGATCTGACTCCAGACGAGGTCAGGAAGGCGAAGAAGGCTGGGATTGTCGGTATGTTTCGCTTATTCAAGTTTGGTCTACATCCATATATATCCTACCTTCCTCAGGTGTCAAGTCATATCCCAGAGGCGTCACAACTAATTCAGATGGAGGAATCGAGTCTTACGAAGTGTATTATTCCGTGTTTGAGGCCATGCAGCATGAAGACATGGTTCTTAATCTGCATGGAGAGGTTCCCTCTGATGCATCCACGGTATACATCCTCCTATGTTTCAACGATTATTTGTTGAACTATCACCTAGAACACCTGCGTTCTCAATGCTGAACCAGCCTTCCTGCCTCATCTAAGAAAGATCCACCAATATTTTCCCAAGTTGCGAATTGTATTAGAACATGCGACGACACGTGCAGCCGTAGAAGCTGTCAAATCCCTCGGCCCTACAGTCGCGTGCAGTATCACAGCTCATCATCTTGCACTTACCGTGGATGATTGGGCAGGTCAAGGGTGGAATTATTGCAAGCCAGTCGCCAAATATCCAGACGATAGACAAGCATTAAGAGATGTGGTTAGATCAGGTATGTTTACCGCTTAATTTCACCTGTGTCACGCTGGACTATCAACCGAAGGCCATCCCCGGTTTTTCCTGGGATCGGACTCAGCTCCTCACCCGCCTCACCTGAAATCAACTGCCACGCCAACCGATTCATGTGCAGCTGGTGTTTATACGTCCCCCATATTACTTCCCCTGGTAGCGCATCAGTTAGAATCTTTCGGCGCTTTGGATAAATTGGAGGGATTTGTGAGCACGTTTGGACGTGCGTTCTATAAGCGCGAAATCTCCGACAGTGACGCCGCCGAGAAGATACTACTAAGGAAGGTCGAAGGTGGAGAAATAGTCGAAGACAAGTGGAGTCATGGAGAACAGGAAGTTGTTCCATTCTGGTCAGGGAAGAATATCAACTGGGTCATAGTGTGACAACGATATTATCGGTGTAGTAAGAGAGCGTTCACAGGATTAGTAAACCTCGGTCAGCCTCAGACCTCACGACACAACAGGTGGTAAGACAACGAACGGTAATGCGTTTACTCCATTTTTTACATCCAAAATTTTCGTCTTCGTCGGAGCTAGCGCTTGAAGAAATGGTAGTATTCGTTTGAGTCAGACTTTGCAAAAAAGTTCCTTTTTTCTGGCAATATATTACCCGTCTGATATCTACCTCCGTCTCCAGCCCTCGGTTTCAGGCTCTAAATATTCCACCAGCTGGAGTAATTTCTCACATTTTCCATTTCCAAAGGTAACACATCACCGCTTCTTATACCATTGCGGTACACAACGCAGAAGGCCCCGTACACAGCAGTTCAACGTTCAACACGTGTATACCTAAACAAACTGCTTCTTTCTGCGAGCCGGCGAGAAGAAACCACACAGGAAGCATTCGAAGGATTTCTCACGCTTGTACCGCACAATAAACGTCCGTCATGTGATGACTAAATTCCTTTTCAAGCATTCCTTGCTGAGCTGTTAACCGCCTCCGAATATTCATGGCTAGTTGGATGCCCAAAAAGAAGGAAAAGAAGCAGAAAATAAGGTTTCAAGACGAAGCAGGTTAGTAATCGTACATGTCAGTATCAACTTACTGGCTTGAGCACTAATGCTGTTCAATATCCCACATCAAGCTTTAGATACGGGCGACGGACGACATCAATCTGAAGCTGAATACGATCCTTGGGGAGCTCGCCTTACAGAGGATACGCAGTGGGGTCAGATCGATGAAAGTGGGTGGGATGCAGATCCTAGAGACGGAGTGTGGGGCAATATAGCGAATGGGGGTATGGATACCGAAGGAGGTCAACGGGCAGGTGGCTGGTCTTCCTGGGGTCAACATTCAGAACCAACTTGGAGCAGCCAGAATACTCCACATATGGATCCCAGCAAGGCGAAAACGTTGCCAAAGTCAGGTGCACCAGGAATTCGTGAGGCAAGGACACCCATATCCATGCAGGAACAGACCGCAATTCTCAACTCTTTGTTGTCCCATCCGAGAGCCCAGAAAGTTTCGCTTGTCCCACAGCATCATATTCAGCAAGCGCTTCCTACAGCCAAGCACCAACAGCCTTCTCACTATCAACCTATGCATCTCCATCAACAGTACGGCCCTACTTGGGACGATATTCCGGAAGAAGATGAGGATGAATTAGAATATGCGGACGACGACGAAGAGGAGGAATGGGACTATGCAGATGGTCAACCTCCGCAGCAACGCAGATACATACCCCAACATTCGCCTTATCAGCCTTCCCCATCTAAAACACTAGCTAATGCCATGGAATCTCCCGAGTTCGGAAGATCTTTCGGCTCTCCTCCTATCGGACCCGATTCGCGTTCTCATCGTTTCATTGAATCTCAAGGTGCTGCGTTATCGAGGGCTCACAATGCGCTTTTTGCACAGGACCGGAGGGCTAAAGAGCGCTTTCATTGGTCTTTCTCTCCGGACAAGGATGAACGAGTCCGTTCGTTGTTACAGTGGATCGAAAAGATGTCAGAGGGTGTGGGGGTATTCGGTGTAAGCTCTTTGATAATTCGCAATACTTGGCGCGCTTTGACGGTCCAGCTGATACAAGTACTTGCGTAGCTGCAGAAGTTTCTCCAAACTAGAGAACGGGGTGCATTATTTGTCAACGCAGATTATCAACATTATCAATCTCCTTACGAACCTGCTTTTGACTGGCTTTCTATCGACCAGCTAAAAGACACTATGGATAAGATTCTCCAGGAATCCGTGGCTTTGTATAATCCTGCGACTCAGGCGATAGTTTTTGTTTTCTTGCTGTCGAAGACCGGTAACAGCATGGCCATCTGGAGACGCAAGATCCCGATCACGGAACAATTTCAAAAGACATACCAGAAGGTTATCGATGAAACTATGTCCAACCTGAAAGCCGATTATCCCGTTTATGTGGATGAGTAAGTATCTCTGATCTCCAGTGGTTGTGGATTTTGACAAGCAATATTTTATACAGATTGCCTGCAAAGACCAAACAAAAGAAGCAACTTCGCGTCCTGACAAAACTCAAGTGGTGGAAACGATGAATCAACCTGAAGCTGAAGCTTGAAAATGAATTGTAGTAGTATTATTGTTATTCTGTTCTGTTGCTCTCGCTGTCGACATTTTCTTGTGTACTATCTCACCTTATTGTAGACTATCTTGTATCTTATTGCTTCGTTTTTAAATTATGAGATCATGTGCTGGTTTTGATCACGGAGGCAGTTGAAAGTTGTGTTTCCTTATTCAATTATGTGGCTTCGCCGGTAATTAGCGATTAATTAGCCGACACAGTCTCTTGGACCCCACGCACTTGGAACATGCACAATACAGCTTCTTCTTACAACATCTAATCATCTCACTCTGGCCACAGCTCCACTACCACACTGGGAAGTTACCCGACGCCATGTCCGTGGCAGGGACAGCAGCCTCCTTTCTAAACCACGAGGGTATGATTCTACCTAATACATCGCAAACGTTTTCGGGAATACAGTCAAATACGTCTCCTTCTTCCTCTTCACATGAAAATACCCACAATGGCGAGAATCCAGAACGTGGAGAAGCTTTGGAATGGGCCCAGGTCATCGAACTACAGGCTTTTAGCGAACGCAAGGCTTGGATCGAGGAGAAGACTCAAGTTCGTACTCCCACTTGTCTTTGCCTCGTGTCGCCTTCATATTAAACTATATGCCGATTATGTAGCTCCTGGAGCAAATGCCACCTGTCGAGGTATTTATTGCCCTAGACTCCCTCCGCAACGGATCCGAGGAAGTTAGCAGTGGCCTTCCGACACGAGAAGAACTACGACATTGGGTTGCCGAACACGACAGGATAGAGAAGGAGACTGAAATTTTCGACGCGGGCGAGTTTCGAAAGTTGAAAAAATTCACGAAAGGCATGTGGTAAAGCTCTTTATAGACTGGAGCTTCAGCTAAGACTGTGGCTATGTTCAGCCGCTACACAGCGGAATTTGTCACCTGCAGATACGGATCTTATTGAACTTACGCTGACAACCATTTACGATCTGGATAAATTATTGCATCTCCTGCGGGACAGGTCTGAGCAATTGGATCTCTTGGACGTGAGACTAAGGTGGGAAGAACAGAGACGCGCGGCATGGACAGATTACCACAAGATTATTAAGGATCTCAACACATTCTTAACTACCCGAGCTCAATGGTCTCCTAATGTTTATGATAACGCTATCCAAGACCGTCCCAGTACAAACGATAGACCCTCTCGTCGAGGTTCTGTCACCTCTATTGCATCAGTGGACTCATCGTCGTCCACTTCCCCGGCAAACCTCTCTCGTAGCACTCGCTTCAAGTTAGCGGAGATTCTATCTAAGGAAGCTGCTCAGATTTCCACACGGATATCTTCACTTAGACACAGTAAGATAAGCCTTGCCGGAAAGGCCTTGGACAAGCTGATAGACGACAGTCGAAAACCTGTGCCGGACGTGCTTCTGGATGAGCAAGATAGGTTAGAGAATAAGGGTATAACGGAAATGGAGGATGTTGGTCAATTTGTTATGAGCGTCGTGATGCAATGGAAAAAGTATAGTTTCTTCCTAACGCACGCGCCAAACAGAGCTGACGCGACATGTACCACGCAGAGCGGACGAGATCTACGTTGAAAACAAGAAAGATCAAGCAGCCGCTCAGATGCTTATCGAAGAGATAGAGACAGCGAAGATGTCCCATCCTCAAGCTCGTCAGGATGTAGTTCTCACCTCTCGTGCAAACGCTCTGACAAAACGGCTATCTCAACCGGGAGAGTTTGCGTCTATGACCAACGCAGTTTTACGCCCTGTGCATCCGCTGTTTCCTGATCAAGAGACGTCTAATACCGTTATCGCCGAAACTTTATCGTCAGAACTTGCCTCCTCCCTCGATCTTGCTAAAAGAGTAGAAGTGCTGGCAAAAGAGTATCACGCTTCTTATGAAGCTGTCAACCGTGTTGAAGCTCTATGTGGCTCTACAGAAGAATACCTGATCTGTTTCAATTCGCTAGTCCGACGGCTCGAAAATGGAGTAGACGCTCCAGATGGAGATGGGACGCCCCCCAAACTTGACGATATTTCTTGTCTTGTACCTACGACTCACTCGGCTTTCCTCGCCCTCTTCCCATCTCTTTTGGACGAATTGGATGGTCTCAATACTCGAGTTGACAAGATAACACAAGATTTCACCGTCGCCTTGCTACGATTGAATATGCCCAATATCGATCATGAGTTCAAAGCACGCGCGAAATCCACTGCAGACCGGTTATCTGCCCGCAAAACTGCCGTTCAGCTTATTCGAGACCAAGTTGTTTCTCGTGTTAACCAACTTCGTCAAATTCGGAAAATCAGGTCATCTTTAGACGATATCGTTGAGACTCTGGAAGAGCTTCAGCAAGATATTGACGATGGCATCAGACGAGACATGTGGATCCCCAAATGCACTCATAACAGTGTTCCATTGACTCCAGAAAGTTCCATGGAACTGTTACCAGCTGCCCCCACTACGCCAGCAGATGTACTACACAAGCTAGACGACCTTGCGTCCACGGGGCCTGAAGGATTCTTGTCTTCTTTTGCCTCCATTTCCCCTACGCTTCCTGAAAATCTACGAGAATGGATGATGCAGGATTTAGCGGAGTCAAGAACAATGTTTGATAGGGTCAAGAGGACAACATATTTTTGGGAAGCTGTCCGTAACCAATCAACCACTATGAACCTAATCATGGACGAAGCAAACAGTTTTCGAGTCAGATTGGAAGACCTTGAATCTGCTTTCGAAGAGTGTATCGATACCGCGCTTGATATGAACCATTCAGAGCAGGAGCTCATCTATACTCAAGAACGCCTTGTCGCGGAAGAGAAGGAATTACGAGAAGGTACACATGTGATCATCGATGGTCTTTCGCGCCGTGTACCCTTCGTCAGCAACAGCACCTCCCTTTCCCGTTCGTTCGCAACCCACGGCCGACGGTATTCGTCTTTCTCTGGGAAGGCCATCCCCGTAAGTAACCTACGGCAACAGCGCAAGACAGAACCTCCTGTTGATCCGCTCGCCCTCGATAACGCTGTTAGAGATGATTGTAACGAGCTCACTGTGGCATTGTCTGGTGCTGTCCAATCACTGCAAGCCAAGGTCAATAATCTTCAATTGGCACAGGTTTCCAATGCAGTAGAGAACTCTCTACTCTCCCTTAATGATAACATTGCACGAATTGCCAACGACATTAGCGCTCAGCAGTCTTCGTTCAATGCCAACAAATCTGCCGATTTGGACCAACTGGGGATAATGGCAGAATACCTGAATCATCAATTTGCCGTGGGTCATACTGATATCAACAGGTCATTTTCTCACGTCCGCGAGCTCGTCACTCAAATGAACAATACGCCAAACAATCACGACGCTGGAGTCTATGAGAGGATGATTCTCCCAAGGAGCCGAGCTACAAAGGAAGCTGAAACCAAATTTAACCTTTTGGAGGAACAGGTATTGAAGTTCAAGGACGCTATAGCGGAGTCACGGAGGGTTGAGCAAGAGAGACTTGCTGAAATAGCCCGGCTGGAAGAGGAGAGGCTTGAAAGAGAAATACGAGAGGAAGAACGACGCAGGCAAGAGAAGGAACAGGAACGGAAGGAAGAGGAAGAACGGGCCAGAATTGAGGCGGAAGAGAAGAGAAAGGTAATAGAAGAAATCCAACGAGAGGAAAGGCGAGAAAAGGAGAGAAAAGAGACAGAAGAAAAAGAAAAGGCACGGCAGGGAGAAGAAAGGTTGGCATTGGCAGAAAAGGAGAAGAAGGAACAGGCAGGTTTGGGACGAAGAGAAATGGGACGACAAGAGAAGGATGTTGAAGAGACAGAACAGAAGAAATGGGAAGACGCAGAGCGAAATGAAGCTGAAGAGAAGGAAAGAAATGCAATGACAAGTTGGCGGACCTCACTCTTGTCCAGTGGGAGTAACAGTGATAAGGGAGGTGAGTGTATATCAGCCTACCTGCTAGAAAGTGTTCACCCACAAGCCTTGAAGATGTATTTGGGTTCCAACTAGCGCCTGCCGCTGAAATCTCCTCCAAAAACAATGAGATAGTCGACCTACAGTCCCGAATATTCCATTTAAGGAAACGATTACGATCACTTAGCGTTGGCGAAGTTATACGGCCTACATCCTCCACACGTCCGCTCCCAACCAACGATGTCAGGGATCGCATTGTTCTAGAGCTGTCGACATTAACAAGTCAAGCTTCCGAATTGCCTGAAAAGGTCACAGATATTTCGGTTGATGCAGAACTCAAGTCTTTGAGGACAGAACTTTCTGCAACTTTACAAATGTTGGACACGCTGCACAAACTCGCTGATTTTTCGTACTCAGTCGGCCTTTGTGACATATCCATTAGCGATCTACTCGAACACATCGATAGTTATCCCTCACTCCCCATGGGTCCGTTATCATCAGCGCACGTTTCTGATCGAACTCTTCCTCCCAAAGAACAGCTCTCTGCACGACTTTCCTTTACCCAATCGTCAGTCCATAACATACAAAACTTAGCGGCCATCTTCTCCGACGATGTCCGTGTCACGAGTGAGCAGGATAGAATTGTGCAGGCATGGAGTGAATTACAGGCCATGGGAAAGGATCTATTATCTATTCAAAAATCACAGCCTCTCAGCTCCATGAGCTCTGTTAAAAGCCTTAGTAAAGGTAGCAGAGCCTCTTTGGACGACAACCATCGCAAACATAGGAAAGCTGAAAGTTATGCAAGGCTTTCTGCAGGTCGCATGTCCACGGACGGATTGTTGCTGCCACCACATCCGAATATTAAACGATCTATCTCGAACTCTTCGATAGATTCTCGTGAGCGCTCCTCCAGTAGCCTTTCGGTTTCGTCCCGTGTATCTTCAACCCGCTCCGTATCCGGTCCTATGCCTGGGACTTCAAACCCCACTTCCAGACTCTATAATTCCACGTTCTCCTCTCGCCAGCGCACCACAAGCTTGTCTTCAAATGCTCCTCCTATTTTTGCTTCTTCCACTTTATCTCGCTCACGTGCACAAACCGGACAATTCGCCTACCAACCAAGCCCTTCGCCTTCAGAGACATCATCGCTATCGCGTTCTATGATAAGTACATCTACAGGACCTACTTGGACACGTGCTCTGCGGCAGTCCCTTCCGTCGTCGTCACGCCCATCAACACCTCGACGGCAAAAGGCCGGGCAGTCGAAAAGACCCTATATACCAGACCCCGCGAACAAGCTCGACATGGCCGTGGGTGATGTTGTTAACAAACTTCCGATCAATATCAATGTCGAAGTAGTGGCTGATACCTGGAAGGATAAAAGTGGTAAATATTGGATAGGTGACCAAGAGCCTAAACTATGTTTTTGCCGTATCCTACGGTCTCAAACGGTGATGGTCCGAGTAGGTGGCGGCTGGCAAGAACTATCCAAGTGAGTTTTTCACAATTGCTTTTACTTGCTACATGTCTGAATACTCTCACCAGATTTATCAACGACCACTTTGCAGACTTATACCGTTTATTCCCCACCGATTCTCCCAAACGTGGCAACCGCGAAGAAAAGTGGATTAGTGCTGCAACTCTCAAGGCCGCGGAGATCTGCGGCGGTCCTCTCTCACCGCCCCCTCGTACTCCTGAACCAAACGACGATTCACTGCCTTCCCTCCCTTCCTTCGCTTTCTCTACCCCCAGTGGGAGAAGCCCACATTCTGTAAGGTCTACTCCCTCGACAGGGTCCCCTCTAACGCCACTACAATTCATGAGACGTGCAGATATGGATTCATTCCAGAGGCCAGAGACGCCTTCAAAATCACCTTCGGCTCGTCCCAGAAGAATCATCCCCGGCACACCACGTCAACCTGCATGGAGACCGTAGATGCCGGTTTAGCCAAATTATCAGAAAACCGAAGGCGCCACACCTCAGGACCCCATATATCTGGTTGTATTCGATTTGTTTTTGTATTTTAATTCGTATTTTACGGCAAATATTAATGGAGACAACTATTGTGTAGACAGGAGTCCATTTTTATATCCATGTAACTCCGGTTGGACTGTTGATGTCGGAACAATATATATCGACGATGTACGAATACTGAGACCAGATTTAGTAATTACATATTACCACCACCGGGCCGGGCCGACCGGCAATCGACTCTCAGTGGCAAGTCGACTCCCAAGGAAAAACTCGCCTCTGCTGTTCGTAACCCGTCCTTGGATGGGTTTCTTACTACTAACATCGCAGCTCCAATGGACACGGAGCTCAAGTGTAATAGCCTTACTTGTCGAAAACCCCTCACCGATAAAGCTGTAGTAGTAGGTCTCTGGCAATTACCATTTAATTCCCTTCTATAACCGCCTTCATTCTTATAGACCACTTGTATGCGCTTTTTTTTCTTGATTCTCGAGGAGTTATATGATATCATTGGTTTAGGCTCACACATCTTCTGCAGTAAGCGACTGGAACTCGTTGCACTTGCCATAATCTGATGCGAGCTGACCTGGAGTCGACTGTGCCAACGAGTTATTCAGTGAAGCTCGACTGTGTCCTGGTGGGCCATTTTCCTGTTTCCGAGGTTGTTTTGCTCACGCACGGCAGCTAGCTTGCGAAACTTCGCTAACAGAGCCGTGAGCCAGCAAACGGACGTTCAAGTTGCCTACTAATATTTTTCTCCTGACAGAGACGATGTCGTTGTATGTGACGAGGTTTTCCTATGGCCATATTATTTACATAGCCGCTTACATAGGTCTGCTCATTACACCCAACAAATGACTACAAAACAGTACGTCCCAGGCTTCCACCCTATTTCCCTATGGATTCTGACGCGTCTTCTAGTCTGTGCTCTCTGGACTAAGCCCTTTATTGATCCTTGAGATTTGTAGTCGGTATGCATTTCCTCACTTTCCAATCGTTCACGACGGAACCGAGTCTTTCAGGGCCACTTCGTTTTGGCAGTATCAGATTCATCAAGAAAAGTAACTGAAGCGCGCTGTGAACAAGTTGACTGCAACTCATTTTTAATCCCCTTAGCTCCTTTCAACAGGCAGTTTTAAGAAACGTCAACGACAAGAACGCCCAGCTTCAAAAACAATTAGACAACGTTATTAGGGAAGGTAGGCTTTTTTTCTTTGGTTTTTTTTCTGCCGGTGCACAAATATCTACCAGACTTCTTCTAGCCAATGGAGAAATTAACCTTTTGAACAATAAAGTGTCTGGTATGATAAACAACATCTCCCTTGATTCTTGTCCCCTATTAATACTTTTCAGAGCTCGAACGTGATCTTGAACTAGAACGAAGGAAAGTACGCGACTTGCAAGAAGCATCACGAGAAAGAGATAAAGAATATCAAAAACTCAAGGTCTGTCATGGCACAGAAACTATCTGGGTCAATACACAACCCTTGCTAGACTCAATACGATAAAATCAAACGGAAAGCCTTATTAGGTTCGAGTAATGCCAATCAAGATCCTAGCCTCAATTTAAATACTATTCTCAACCATCAAACAAACCGACAATTCGGCCTGGAGGAGCAGTGTAATAGACGCAGACCATTGGATCCGGCGGGTGGAACGACTCACATTGGGGCTGTTGTAGATGAGATGCAGGCTAATAAGGTCACAAATCTCAACTACGTTATGATCTATTCTTACATGAAACGATTCAGATACAACGTACTCCACTGGTCCCTCGCACAGGGTCTGGATTTGATTTTCGGCAGGGCTCAACTTGGCAGTATCCTCAGCAACCTCAGCAAATGCAAAGGACAAGAATGAATCGACAACAACGTTTACCTGGAGAGCGTTCATTGCACGCCAATTCTATTTCAGACCAGTCAGAAAATGAAGCAGAACATATGCATAGAGACAATCGCTCAAACAATCTTGCTACACATAGCAGCTGGCCCGACGGCCAGCATGCCAGGATACAGCAACGAGGTCGGTTATTCGTGACTTCAGCAATTCTATAATATGCCAACTTATCTCCAGCCCAAACGAAACGATCGGGTGTATTCCGACCACCAGGATCCGCGAGACGCTAGATCACCAAAGATAATAATATATTTCATAGAGTGCGGAGAGTTTCTCATGTGTACATACATACAAAAGTCCTGCGATTAACTACCTGAAGTACACTAAATGAATATTTTGCAACGAGCGACAAAAGATTGTCAAATGCATGAGTAAAGTTAACTGCGTATAATTGTACCATTCTTTTCGTCCTCGAGATATCTACCAACAGCAAGGATATCCTGTCCAGACCTTCGTAGATATCCTGAAAGAACGTTTTTATCTGCATGAGGAAGAAGGATGGCAAGTTTCTCAAGCTGTTCGGTAAATTCAGCACTATTTCGAGCGACAGTTGCGGTAGGAGGAGGTGCGGCGCCCTTTGACGATGAAAAGAGAGAAGGCCGTCGACCCATGGAAAGCCGTCGTCTTTGTTGTGGGGGCTTGGCTGCTTCGTCAGTAGCTGGCGGTGCAACGATGCTTTGAGACCGGTTCGGGGCTGCACGTGGACCACCGGGAACAACTGGGGCGCTACCAAGTTCAACAGGTCGAGGAGTACTAGTGGTGGGGAAGTGCTTAGTTAAAAATTTTGGCGGCGTAGGCTGACTCATCCGATCCTTGTCCTTCCTCGTGGTAGCTTTTTTGCCTATTGATGCGAAGAAGGCCCCAGTCTTGTTGATGCCGATAGGAAGAGAACGTGCGGAAGTTGATGAAGCCAATACAGAGAAGCGAGTAGTGCTCCGAGAACTTTGAGCAAGGGCTGGGTAAGGCAAAGAGGAAGCTGTCGGGAGGTTATCATCAGGGCGCGGTGAAAGGTCTGTGGCTATATGAGCGTCAGGTCGTGTGGGGAATTCAGAAGCCATAGATCCCTGAGACGCCTGCCGGGGTTTCTGGTGGTCAGTGAAGGACGAAGGGGCCCGGTATGCAGAATCGGACGACACAGGGCGACTCATGGGCCGCCGAGTGGTACCTGCCAATGATATATCAATGAACGAATGTTGCGAGTGTTAACAACAATCACCTCTGTGTTTCACACTGACAATCCACTCTCCAAGACCGCAATCATATAGTGCCAGTTCGTTTATCTTGTTTGCGTACCCTATTGAGCGATCCAACGAATTGGGGAGCGCTAGAACATCGTTGAACTGCATCGCAGCAGGCCAATGTGATTTTACTCTGGGACGGGCGGGTATTGGAGGTAAAGATGGTGATGGAGACCTGGAAACTTTCGTCTCTCCGCTAACGAGAAGACTCATGGACATCAAGGAAGGAGTCCTTGGTAGAGCAGAAAACCGCTTTAAATTTGTCAAGGTCGCCTTCATGGGGCTGGAGCGCCCCGTAGAATTCGTCGGTGTAACTTCCGCCTCCTTAATCGCAGACTTTATTTCGTCTGATACCGTAAGGTTCACCCAGCTGCTTTCACGGCGAAGTCCAAGGGCAGGTCTCGTCGGTGAGCCTTGTTTATCATGTGAATGGTTCGAAGGTGATCCATCAACTATCTCCACTTCCTTCGAGGAAGCTTGTTCATCGTCTGTGGTTGGAGGAGAGTTCACTTCTTGCGAGATTACCGAAGTGGCAGAATCATTTAAAGTAGAGGATTGAGGTGACGTCGGCGGTGATGTTATCCCAGACGTTGATGGAGGAAAAGCTCCTTCTCTGATGTGCATAGATCGTGAAGGACGGAGGGTGACAGGTGGTTTCGTACTGTGTTATGGTCAATCATCACCGAGTAAAGAGGGATGGACGAGACTTACACATCGTTGAGCTCATCAATTTCCTTGCCTGAAGACGTTTCTACTTGCCGCTCCGGTAACTGAACGGATGGACTATCAACATACGAAGACTTCGATGAAGGTCGACTAGGCACGTGACTTGGCGATGGTGGGTCACGGTTCTCTTTCGTATTTACCTGTTCAGATTTCCGAGAAGAATTAGAAGTTGCAGGGGTGTACAAGCGAGGGGGACGCGGAGGGGGGTTTTGGGAAGCAGCTACGAACAAACGTTGTATTGGTGGAGGGGGTGGGCCAGCAGTAGAGTGTATGCCAGGCTGGTAATGGAGGTATGACAACGGGACAGAAGGGGAGAAAGTTGATTGTGATGATATATATGTTGTCGTCATGTTGCTCGTCGAACTTGAGTCTGTACTTGCATGCAAAGAGGCAACACCGATATGGGGCTGCCTTATATCTGCCGGGGAACTGATGGGGTGATTCTGCATACCTGATGTGTAAGCAGAGGACACTTCAAGTATGGGCAGTGGTGACAGGTGAGACTTTGATGGTGTTCGAGATACTGACGCTGGTTCTGGTGTCTGAGCATACGAGTATGAATAGTTACTGTAAGGTTTCGCGTGTTCCCAGTGTGTACCAACGATGATGTCTGCTTCTGGAGGTCGCAAATCATGCACTTCACGATGGGCAGAAGTAGGACGTTGATGCCTTGAGCTAGAGGTTTCGCCTGGTATCTTGGTGACGTGAGCGGGAACTGGGGGGTGTGATAGAGGAACCGTGTGGGCGCTACGCGACGACGCATGCTCAGCCTCAACGACAGGGACACTTGATCCTCTTCCTTTCAGTTCCCGTCTTGGTCGAGACGAGATTAATCCATCGGGGCTATCACTAACCTTTGCATGTGTGCTGTTGTGACGACGAAGGACGGGTGCACCAGAATCTCTCTCCACTACTGAGATGCGTCTTCGGCTCGCACCACCATCAGGAAATCTACTCTGCCTCCTCATGCGCCTTTCGTTCCGCCCAGATGATCCTTCCTGTCGCTGTTCTCTACCATGCGGCTTCTTGACTGATATGGAAGATGATGAGGCGTTGTCAAGAGAATATTCAGAACCGGATGATTTTTCTGTCCCGGGAGACTTGTGATGGTTACCGGGTCTTCCTTCATAATCGGAGTCGAGGCTGCCAGTTGCGGCATGATTCTCGTAGTATGAGAGTATTCTATCTGTTTCGGCTTGAACGAAGCTTGGTCTGTCTGATCATCATGTGGTATGCTCGACACTGAGGGCGACACTACCAATATAATGCTATATTCGAACGTACCAAAATCGTAAACAGAGTCGTCCGACGATAAATCATCCTGTGCACTTTTCGCAGGTCTCATCTGTAGTTGGTCTGGCGCTGTGATGCAGCGTGGAAGTGAGACAAATAGATTGCAAATAGATTGATGATGATTAACCGCTGATCATCGATTTCTCTCCGATCAAAGTCGTCTATTTGAAACAAACATTTGTCCAATCTTGTAATTCCTTGTTCCGCCGCAATACGTACTATAGTACACAATTTCCTATACAAAAAAACCATCCTATTTTCTACCAATCAATCTTCTTCATTCCAGTCGAGACTGGGATTTTCTGGCCCTTGTACCCAAATCCATCAAGCCAAGGCCAGAACTTACTCCTCTTCTGCTCAAACTCCTCGATCTGGGTCACCTTCTGTAACGTCAAGCCTATATCATCCAATCCATTAAGCAAGCAGTGTTTGCGGAATGCATCTATCGTGAACGAGATCGGAGGCTGCCCCTTCTCCCGACGGATCTCTTCTTTCTCTAGATCAACCTCAAGCTCCAACTTGGCCTCCGCATCATCAGCTAGCATGCGACATTGCTCCTCAGACAGTGCGATGGGGAGCATGCCATTTTGCATGGTATTATTACGGAAGATGTCCGCGAAACTTGGTGCAATGATACAACGGATGCCGAAATCATTTCTGGAATCACAACTATATCAGAATAAAAAGCGACAAAAGACATCACAAAACTCACAAGCTCCACGGCGCATGCTCGCGTGAACTACCACATCCGAAATTCTTCCCTGTACAAACAAGGATTTTTGCCTGAGTATATGGCTCTCTATTAAGAACAAAGTCTGTGTCTTCGCCTGTATTAGGGTTCTTCCGGAGCGGATAGAAAAGAGCGTTTGCTAATCCGGTTCTCTTGAGAGTTTTCAAAAATTGTTTTGGTATGATCATGTCCGTGTCAACATTCTCGATATGCAGAGGTGCAGCGATACCTTTGACCACCGTGAACTTCCCCACGCTCGAAGGAGTAACCGCGGACGGCAAGGATGGCGTGGCCGCATTTCCAGCAGCCTTAGACGGCTCAGGAGGTGGTAGAACTGGATCGGACAAAAACTCGAACGCACTGGCCAACTTCAACTTCGGGCCAGATGCTAGATCAATGCCCAAATATTTGCGCACGTCTGTAAGTTTCCCGGTCATTGCTGCTGCCGCCGCCATTGCGGGACTGACAAGGTGTGTTCGCCCACCAGCTCCTTGTCGACCTTCGAAGTTACGATTGCTCGTGCTCGCACAACGTTCGCCTGGAGCCAATTGGTCCGGATTCATACCCAAGCACATCGAACAACCAGCCTCGCGCCAATCGAAACCAGCACGTTTGAATATCACATCCAATCCTTCTGCTTCCGCATGTTGCTTGACAAGACCTGAACCTGGCACGATCATCGCGATAACGTTGGGAGCAACTTTTGCGTCCGGTCCTGCAGCCAAAACTATTTTTGCGGCAGAACGCAAATCCTCTATCCGACCATTCGTGCACGATCCGATGAAGACTTTGTCAACTTGTATATCTTCCATTTTTGTGTTGGGTGTGAGGCCCATATACTTCAACGAGCGCTCTATTGAAGCGTACTTGGCGGGGTCAGTGACCTTCGTTGGATCAGGCACTGATCCTGTTATAGGAACGACATCTTGAGGAGAAGTTCCCCACGTAACGGTCGGTACGATATCCTCGGCACGGATGTTAACCTCGACATCGAATTTCGCATCTTCATCTGATTTCAGTGACCGCCAATAAGCTTCTGCACGATCCCATTCTTCTCCTTTTGGTGCCAGCGGACGGTTACGCAGATAACTGAATGTAACTTCGTCGGGAGCAATCATTCCTGCACGAGCACCAGCCTCGATGCTCATGTTACAGATGCTCATCCGTGCCTCCATACTAAATCCTCTAATAACCGAGCCAGCATACTCGATAACGCATCCAGTTCCACCGGCAGTTCCAATGACACCGATTATATGAAGGATAACATCTTTAGAGTTCACGCCCTCTGGCAGAGTACCATTGACAGAAATGCGCATGTTTCTTGCCTTTTTTTGCAACAAGCTTTGAGTGGCAAGGACATGTTCAACCTCGGAGGTACCGATTCCGAATGCGAGGGAGCCGAATGCACCGTGCGCTTGGAATAAAGATTAATAAGAGCAATATGACAGGAGCTCTCCGACAGACGTACTGGACGTGTGTGAGTCACCACAGACACAAGTGATTCCTGGGAGCTATGAAACGTCGTCACTGCAGGCCCCGGATGTTTACGACAACAAGACGTACAGTAAAACCCTGCTCAGGACCGATGATGTGGACGATCCCTGTGTTGATGATAAGAATGCATAAATCATACTAGTGTTATGGTGCAGACCTTGTCGCCTATCAGTCATGCTGAAATATGTCAAACCGAATTCTTTGACATTCTCCTCCAAAGCAACGCATTGTGCACGGGAATCAGGTTCGATTATGAACGATGTGAGAGAGTCGAAATTTTTTCGGGAGACAGTTCTGCGTACAAGATGAAGAACCGATCGATAATGGAGATAGAATGCACTCACGGAACATTGTGATCCACCGTCGCGAGAGTGCAATCGGGTCGGCGTACCGGACGTCCGGCATTCCTCCTAAGGAAGACTATTATGAGACGGAGCAATTCATACCCTGACGAAATTTGACCACATACAATCCTTCAAAGGCTTGAGGACTTGTGACCTCGTGCACGAGATGGCTGCGATTGCACAGCAGATCAATCAACATCGGTACGTCAGTACCACAAGAGCGAATCGCACCGATCAATATAGATCAAAGCCAGCCCGTCTTCACCGGTGTAACTGTATCACCATTCAGTGTAAATCCACTGTAAAGAGAACCGAAAGACAGACATGACATGATCGTCCCAAACTTTGTCGTACAAAGTATTGGGTTTTTGAACAGCAGTTGGCATAGTTAGTTATAGCAGACAGAGATGGATGAGATTATGATGGATGGAATGCAGGACGTATATACTGGAATGACTCGGCAGCGATGTCCGAGTCGACGTTTCCCTGCAGGAATGTTTCGGCCGATGTCTTTAATCATCTCTTTATGGAAAACATGTAGTGCTGATTTCATCATCACCATCGGCCGATGCAAATACGGCTCCTGCAATTGGTCCCAGAAGTCACACAACATGTGACGCGAGGAAACATGTGTGCCTTTGTGTGGAACTAGCGAACAGGATTGTCAAAACATGAGAAAACAATAATTCTGCGAGTAGTGTCATACTCTCTTCCCAGAAGATTTGTGAGGAAGAGCCTGGTAGAGCAAGGTGATCCAAAACTAGAAATAACTTCCAAAAGAAGTCATTTCGGAAATATCCGGCGACTGTACAGAATGACCGTCACTCTTGAATCTTCTCTCAGCCGGAATCAACACACCGTTCAAGTCGACCTCGCCATGGCCAAATCCAAGAAGTATGAGGTTTCGCTCTACTAGATACTCGTTCTGACGGATTTCCCAGTCACACAAATCATAATCAAAACAAAAAGGCTCACAGAAACGGCATTAAGAATCCTCAAAGCCATAGGACACGATCATTGAAGGGTGTACGTCTTTCCATTTCTTATGTTTTTCATTCGATATTCATTGCATTTTAGGTTGACCCTAAGGTAGGTCACATATGATATAGTGGTTAGTTTTGTTGTTTACATATGGTCCCAATAGTTCCGTCGCAACGCTAAGTTTGCACTCGTTGGCTCAGTGCGTTCCATACAGCTTTCCGTCATTTTCTTTTCTCATTTTCTCTCAGCGCAAGGCACGGAAGGAGCAAGCAGAGTCACCATGATGCACGCGTACCCGTCCTGACACCACTTCGCGATAGATACAATTCGCACATATTCAGCACGATATGTAGCTTATGCATATGCATTAGGACCTCCAGAAGAAAAACCTTGAAACCTGTAATAATCCGCATCATCGTCGTTTCGCATTTCTTTGCAAGGTCGCCTGTAATCTAGCAGCCTGTGATGGACACGGACGATTTGAAAACGACAAGTTGAGAAAATGATTTGGAACTCACAGCCAAATCCTCTGGAGGGATTGCACCCTTTGCCATGTTGTGCTTCCCAAATCTCAAATTTGGCAAACGTGTAGCGGACGGTTTCGACCCAGGTTCCGTGACTAGCAAGGCTTCACACTCATCATCTGTCGCTACGTGCCCTCCTAACAGTGAAAAGAATTTGTGCCTCAAGACGATTTTAACCCGTTCAATTGCATGAGATGAAAACCAGCCATCAGAGGCCTACGAATCCAGGTTAGAATCGCTTGAGAAAGGGTCAGCTAGAGGAATTTACGTTGCAGGTTTCCCGAAATTCGTCTTCGCTTTCAATCATATCTTTCAACATGCGGTCATGTATATCGCATAGCTGAAATGCTGCAGTTTCTGTGGTTAAGTGGACACCGTCGAAAATATGGGAATACCTATGCGCAACTGTTAGTTCGCAGATACATTCAAGCTGTCTAGAATTTGTTTACTTCTTGTCCATATCACTGCCATCCGTGTGACGAACGTCCTGCCTTCGCTCAGTGACTGACGCACGAACTATGGGGTGATTAGCATTTCTGAAATAGAGACGTTGATAGCTGTATCATTAATAATTAGATCAGCCAAGCGTCAGATGATATAATTAAATAACTCGCAATCGAGCGTTAACGTCGATCCTTGGATCATATCCGAATCGAACAAAAGTATCTCGCCAGGGGCCATCTTGGAAGACGTATGCGACCAAAGGAAGGTGAATCTTCGAGCTGACAAGATTTCTGTCAGTCCAATGTACTCGAGATCAGGAAAATAAAACCAACTTGTGGATCTCCCGTGCTTCTGCAGCTGTAAACTGATTTAGTATGGCCGTTCGCGTCCATATCGGTCGCTCTACGAATTTCTGCACAAAGGCTTCTTCGGACAGGGAAGAAAGGCTTTATGAGGGGTACCTGCCTTGATCAAAGTGTTGTGAATGTTGTCATCCACTTGGTTTCTCATGCTGTTGACGGCGGATGAAGGTCCCGTAGGCACCTAGGCACTCTGTGGGTCAACTCGTCTCGTTGGGTAGAAACATGAAGCTCACCCCCGGGTCTGAGAACAGGATGGAAGTGGGGCCGTAGCCTTTCCACCGCATCCTATTAACTAATCTTTTTGTCTCCACTCCCGTTTCTTCGTTCATTACTATTGCAACCACTGAGGCCGGATTGGCTTTGAAGCTACAAGTAAATGATATTAGCCCCACGGAGATGTGCAAGGTTAAAAAGAACCCAACTTGTAATGCTGCGGGACATTCTGCCGACTAAAGAGAGGTGGTGCGAACAGTCGCAAGTTACTTTTCATGGCTGCAGGCTCCTGTAGAGCTTCTCCAGATAACTGAGGATCGATAGTCATATCTGAAGGGCCTTCTGGGACGACGTAATCCTCCTTTTCTTCAGGGATGCTGTATTTCCGGATTTCATCGACTGAACAGACCAACACAAGTACGTGAGATGATTCTAAATTCGGGATTGCTGGTGACGCTGCATACCGTCAAAGCGCTCCATGGCCATACGAAGTTTCGTGACCGGATCATTTGGGTCGGGACTGTACTGATAGTCGACCATACCTACAAGTTCAAATTCACACTATGGAGCAGCAAATGACAACAGACGTCGAAATCGCACCACGGAATCGAGCCGTCTTCCGTCCAATACCAACAGCCTCTATAGTATACTCCCCAATAGGTCCAGAGTCATGACTGTTAGAGCTCAGGATCTTTCGTTTTCTCCGCACTACTTTGAGAATGATTTTAGTGGTAGGTACGATTTCTCCTGGCACGGGGTGTGAAAAGGGATTATCTGGTCGAAAATTGAGCTCCAGGCAGCGATCAGGTTTAGCCGCTGTGCGTTTAAACGCGTTGTCCACGGAAGATTGGCCTCCCAAAGTCCGAATAGCTTGAGGCACAGAAGTTGGCAGAACATAGCCAGGATACTCTATAGAATAGAAAGGCGTAGGAGGTAAGGGCCGCTCAGGAGTAGTAGCTGTATCTGTGATAGTTGATGTAATGGCCGATGGTTCAGCCATAGTTATTGTCTCATGCTCAGACTTGGAGGTCGGAAAGCTAACTTGCGATATCACGTGTGGAATAATATTTTTGAACTGTAAAGCTAAAGGATGGGAAATATAATCGCTATCCATACTGATCTTCCACAGCCCGCTCCACTGTCTATTCATACGGTTTGGTTGATTCTTATTCGTGGGAAGACTCTGTGTGCACCAATGAGAGAATGCAGAACATCTAACAGGTCCATGATAGCCCCAGTATGATGCACAGAATGTTTCAAAAGCATGTGGAAGTAGAGCACGGTCGTTCCTACTAAATCATATCTGAGGGACTTCCCAGTTCGAGCAGACACAAACTCATGCAGTCAAATGTCTTTTAATCTTGCCCAGGTTTGCTACCCTTGGACAGCTTCATGAGCTCCGCCATTGCTTCCTATGGCAAAGCCGGTCAGTACCTCATGTGGAGTCTGCTATCACCCATACCTCGGAAGTAAAGTCAAGCCCAGCATTTTTCAGCTCAATCATAACTCTCTTGGCACCCTCTCTGAACCTTGCATTAGCTACTAGTCTAAACATCTGTGTGCGCGAAATAGGAGAGCCGCTAGAGATATCAATTCCTACAATAACCTGCTCAGAAGTGCGCAGTTTCACGCAGTCAATAGAGGATATACCTTGCTCTTGCAACATCTTTGCAAAGTCATTGAGAGCTCTGAGAGCTTCCGGCTTGTCAGCTAGCTGTCGAAACAAAGGTGTGTTCTGATAGCTGGCCAGGAACGAGTCGGTCTCCTCTGAAGCTTGCCGTGGTCTGCTTTGAGAAAACCACCTGGCTTGCTGAGCGACGCCAGAGCTGAATCGAATACGGGAGCCAAGTAATATAGGTCTTGCAGCGAACCGTAATGATGCGGCGAACATGAGTTGAATGAGTAAATATGTAAGAGAGAGGAGTTAATTAGAGGATTAGTAAGTCGCAAGCCACAGATCTAGGTAGTGGCATGTATGGACCATTTCTTCCAACTCACCTTGAGCTTGCTCGGTCGCGCGCGGCGGTGAACCATGGACGAGGATTATTATTCTGTTGATTCCATCCTCGCGGAAAACCAAGTTACTTATGCTATGCCCGTGTCTTTCTAACCTGGATCCTAAGCCAGTATTTTGCAGAAAATCCAGTGCAACATCAAACGTGATATCCCAGACATGGGCCACCTCGACGGTGGTAGTGAGCGCGACGTACACGTCAATCCCCTCACTTTTACACGTCCACTGATACAAAACAATACATTAGATCAAACGAGACAGCAAGATCCAGATCCCATTGTGGATGGCATATATTCTAGTTTACTCGTAAGTGTCAACGGGGCAGGCGACATCCATCCTCCTCCTGAAGCACAAACAGCGACTTTGCGGACTTCACTATTCCCTTGCCTTTCAATAAAAGGGTACAGAACGCGCTCAAAGCAGAGCCAACAAGCGTGAAGCTTTCATCCCTCGTCGGCGCTGGTGGACTTTGGTATGGGTTTGGAAAGATGATAATGTCACTGTGAGCATACGGATAAGTTAGCCAGACCTAACATTTATAAAGTTTATCACGGCAAGATTGGACGACGAACATGGAAACCTCATGTCACAACTTTTGGCAAAGGTGAATGTCATTTTCACTTCCTACAAGACCCGAATCAACAAATATCTCCACAGACATTCAGACAGCGCCTCCGAGAGGTAATCGACCAAGCTCAGCATTTTGCTGCCCTGGGTGTAAGCGGTGGTCGATCAGATGATTCGACTCAGGCGTTTAGGGAAGGCCTGGACGCGACAGAAAGAGAACGTAAGTCCTACGGTCTCCGGTCAAAGTACGCGAAACTGATCTCCTCCGAAATCCAGTATTTGGGCTTGCACAGGAAAGCGCGAAACGAATGAAACGATGGTACGAGTCGGGAAATAAAGCTCGAAAATGAAAAAAAAATTTGTATACTTACAGTATTATACTATTCTTCCTTGTCCTTAGGTCTTTGTATTCGAATGGTATCTCCCTGATTTGCAATCACTTGGACTTTATTCCATTCAGAAACGAACCTGACCATTCTGTTAGTGCCCTTATGCAATAATGAACGACGAACAGGGATTTTTACCATTTCACGCTGGCCCATAAAGCGAGCTCAATAAGGATCAGAAATATCAAGTGCAAGTTTCCCGAGGTTAAATATAGGAGCGAAACAAATACGGCGAAGAGGAACGCGAATGCACCATCCAGAACAGCAAGAAAGGTAGGGTGAAAAGACGAGCCGGGCTTCAGCACGTTGGAGAAGAACGATTCGGAATGTTCGTCCGGAGAACCAGGGCTAGGGTCTTCAGGTATAGTTATTGTGCCAGCCATAAGACGCTTCTGTTTGTTTGACAGCAAAAAGCACTTGCGAACCGAGTAGTGGTAAACGTGGAAGAGTTGAATGTTTGTCAGACTCATCATAGAACGGCGCCAAAAGCCTGGATGTGCCATCACATCCACATCTCGAAAAAATAAATGTTCTCGATTCTCTATCACTACAATTTTGACCACGAACTGATCCTTTCTGTGTATACCAACTATAATGAAATTCTTCCTGTCGTGGACCACACAATTTCATCGAGTAATCTCTTGAATCTTCGTCTACTGCAATTCAACGCATTGCTGGCCCTGCTGGCAAAAGAATACTGACCTGTCGTGGTAAAGTCTCCAATCCATTCGAAGTACTTCCTAGCCAGCATGGCGACAGAGAATGTCTGGCACGATAGATCCCCAGTTCGATCCTCTTCAACTAATGAATAATCCCGCGGCGGAGGTCGTACAACGGGTAACATCAACTGGTCTAGACGCGAATCGAACAAAACCAATCCAACTACGCTGCATTCCGATTGTTTGCACTGAAATCATTGTTCAAGGAGACTTCATACCTGGATCCATTGGTCGATAGAAAAGACGCTGCCGCCAAAGCTTCAGCAACTAAGCTAAGATAGGAGGACACAGTGTATCTTGCGGAAGGCTCAGAGCCACGTAAATACGCGCAAATTTAAGAGGCCAAACTCACGTAATATTTTCGGAACCTTGTTCTAGGAAAAAGGCCGAGATCTCATGTAACACAATGTAAGAAGGAGAGGCATCTAGAACAACCTTTCGATTTGTATCAGGCGTGTCTGAGCTTCGTGGACAATGGAACATGGAAAGTAAGAGAGCAAGATGAGCAGGAGTTGGCGGATAACTAGAGGTTATCCAGTTCAGACTCATCTCCACTCAGAACCTGAGAGAGCACGAACAAGACTTTTATGCGCGATAAGTCACCCGCTACTGCGCCGTCTCCCCCGTGGTCATTGATCCAGCTATCATTGAATTCCTCGAGTGCCGTAGTAAATGTTCTCCGACAAGGGGAGATAAGAATAGGCGAGCCTTCATTGGAAGAACTTAGGCAGAAGTGAATGGGTGCAGACGGATGGTAGGAGCCTTTCAACAACAGCGTATTGATTTGTAGAGGGAGTTTCGCACAGTTGGCAATTGGGGGAAAGAGCGAAGGCATCCTCGCCGTGCTTTTGTCCGAAGTTCGCCACTCTATGATTCACGAATGTAGGAACAGAACGAATCTTCAGGGTGATTTTTTTTGAGACTATCGCGCGGCTTCTCGTACAATAGATTAGAATTATAGTACCAGCTGCAGAGTAGGATAGCAAACAGGTGGTCAAAGCTGCACAGTATCTGGGCAAGTTTTTATCAGTTGTTATCCTGGCCTTATTTGGCAGTACTTTCCTTTGTCCGCTTCAACACGCATAACGGTAGATCAATGCATCCGTTTGCTACGTATGTCCTCCGAAGCTATTATCAAGCAACAGGATGGAGCGAGGACAACCTTTACGCCAACATAACGCGTTCTTCTCATGGTGGGTGTTATAATCACACACTTCGGTTGCCTCTTGACCATTGCCAGCTATCCTTGACTTCACCGTCCCCAGAGGACTTCATTTCTCGATTTCAAAATCTCCAAATACTTTATTCAAGACTACTTATTCGATGAATGCCTTGCCTTCCCTCCATGGATCAGTGGGATATATATTCACCTCCTGTGACCTTAATATCGAGGATTCGGGCAATGCACGGCTCAAGGACATGGTAGAGCGCTTCAGGGTATATGCCCAGCCTCGCAAACCAGAACAGAAAGAGGAGGCCTGGATGGCTGGAGAAAGGGTGGACACTCGGGGTAAGTACATGACTACCTGGAAATAGCCCTTGCCAAATAATACTGACACTAACCTCTCGTGTTCCAGACTATCTATTATATGGCAGACTTTATATACCAACGGGAAGAGTCGACGCTCTTTACTCTACAAGATTACGACCGAATCTTCAAGCACTTGTTGCTGCGATATCGGACCCACGATCCAACTCACTTTCGGCAGAAAGATCTCGAATATCTAACGTGCCCACAAGTAATATTATGTTCAGTCTTCAGCATGACACTGGCAGGACGTGTACGGAGTACACGTGGAGTGCTGAGGACGGAATGTGGGGTGTTCGCTTGTTGCACAATTTTGGGAAATTGGCAACGCCTGTAGAAACTTCTGATGACGGGGAGAAGGCTCAGCTATCTTCAAACGCCCATACTAAACCTAAACGGGTCGATGAAGAAGAAGCGATGGAGGGTGGGCTCAAAGGACGTATTTCCATGGGTGCTGAATTATTTTTCAGTGCAAGAGAAAAGAGTGCCGGAGGTTCGTAAATGATTATTCGTTCCATTTACAGTCGAGTTTACCATTTTCGCAAAAGTCTCTACGGGGATTCGCTTCATGACACTTCCAGATGCAACTCCACCATCGTTCCAGTTACCGGCCTCATCATCATCATCAATGTCATTGTCTACTTCCTCTCTTCCGTCCCAGCCACCAACATCGATAACGGCTTTGTTCAACCCAATGCTAGGTCATATATCCGGAGCTTATGCAGCTCGTGTGACCCGTGATCTATCCCTATGTTCGCGGTTTGATTTCAACGTTTACAGTTACGAGAGTGAATGGGCGATGGGAATGGAATGGTGGATGAGAAGAGCCAAGTCAAAACGTAACCTGGAAGATCAAGAAACCGAAGACGAGCCTGACGTATCCATATTACTGCCGTCACCTTCGTCCGAAGCCAAAAATGAAGTCATTGGTGTTGTCAAGGCTAGAGCCTCTACTACAACTGTAAGTTCCTGGCTCCTGCGTCCGTCAAGCCTAGTTTCATGCCCGACACTGGTACAGGATGTTTCTTTGATGTGGGAAGGTCGGTTGCGCAATCTATTAGTTAGCCTGGGCGTCGTTTCGAATCTTACCGATATCTCAAAACCCATTAAATCGATAGGTCTTGAGCTTTCATATTTTAGTTCAGGTTGAACCCAATATAACTTCAATTCTGAAGTCCACCATTGCACTGCAACTTGATGCTGTAAGTTTGAACAAATTCATAAAGTTCCCGTACAAAGTACTCTTCTAGAACTCGTGTTATAATATACAAGTCAGAGTTACAAGGGCAACGCGAACAATCGCAATTAGATAGATAGACGATGGATCGGACAAAATGAAATAATAGGCTTGGAGGGTAGGTGAGGGTATCGTTGAAAGAATATCAGCTCAACAAGCTACCGGGTCCGAGAGTGGGGGTAGGTTATCTGGTGGTGTATGTACAGGTGATACAAATGGGAAAGGAGAAACGAAGTCAATCTTTGGCAAGTGGTACAGGTGTAGGTTCTCGTCTTGGCGATATACTGCCCCCCGTTCCTAACGTTCTAGCCAACCTGGAGATGGCATCACCAGTCAGCACAGGTCTCGTAAGATGTGGGGCTCGTGTGAACCCATTCGCAGCGGGTGGAGATGAGTGATTACGGGTATGTTGTGCACCGGAACTCTTCGACGCGGTTGGGTTACCGGGCTGCGACACGTGAACAAAGGCAGAAATTGGGGCGCTATGTGGTGGTTGGATATCTCCAACACGCCCCAGAGTGTGTGCACGACTATGGCCAGGGTTGAATGAGCGAGAGGGTGCAGAGTTTGGGCGGGGCAACGGTTCTTCTAAGGGGACAAGAACCGAAGGAGCTTTCTCGACAACACTTTCCTTCTTCTCCGAAGCATCGGAAACGAGCGTTTCGCCTACACCTTGTTCCTCAACCTGAACCAGTGTATCTACAACGATCTTCGGTACAGGTTTAGTGGGAAGCGGATTGCGCATGGGTGTTGCAGCGGCTGCATTGTTCTGTCCTCGTAGATGAACGTGTTCGACGGAAGTTACAGGCTTTGGAGGCAAGGATGGATGCAGAGGAAACTTCCCCAGCGTTGACGGAGGGACAAGCGTAGGCTCAGACTTTGTTGTATGTGGGGAAACAGGGGAAACAGGTTCTTTTATCTCGATCGCAGGAGGTGCTGGTTGTGCACGCGAGTTTCCCCTGGACCGGGTTCCACGCTTAGACCTCACTTTCTCGACCTTGTGGGTACGAGGTACTGCTACTGGAGTGGACTCTGATCCTTGTAATATGCCTGGATCTTGCTTGGGAACGTCTTGTGGTGGTCCTGAAGCAGAATTGGAAATCTTTGTAGTGGACAATTGTGAATATTTACCTTGATTAGGAACAACTTTGTCGAAAGGAATATTTGGGAGAGGAGTTAATTCTGTGTCTTCTAGTATGGGTGATATCTTCTCATGATCATCGTGAACACTGCCGCCTTTACTGGAAATGACACCCCAATCGTCCAAGTCGGGTAAACTATCGTCGTCGTCTCTAGCCCAATCAATATGACTCCCCGGCGTGTGTGGCCGATCCATTGCAACAGCACGGACCCTTTCCACAAGGGCATCGATGTTGTTTCGGATATCGAACGAAGGCGTATCGGGGCCAGAAGCTAAATGAGGAGGAAGGTCCTTGGCAGGGACCGTAGGTGTTGATGGGCCAGTTAGAGCTTTGCGATCACCTGGTTCAACAGTGAGATTCCTGTTGATAGCAGGGTTTGATGCGGAATTAGATATTTTGTTATTCTGGTGAGAGCGGCGTCTGCGATTCGGAGGTCTCAGGGTTTGAGAGGGAGTCTGCCGTAAAGACTCCTCAGAAGTTGCAGAAGCCACCTTCCGAGGTGTCTTTTGCCTACTAGTTCTGCCAGAGGGAATAGGTGTAGAGGGAGTCGGAGTCACTTCTTTGACAGATGATGAAGTGGTGTCACTGGCAATAGCTAAGGGAGCAGCATCCTTGTCAGTCTTTCCACTGTCTGTAGTAAAAGGACCACGTCCGCCTCCACGTCCACCTCCTCCACGTCCAGGTCTACCACCTCCGCGTCCATTTCCTCGTGGTTTGGTCGAACCGCGAAAGGTTGAGCCTGGTTCTCCAGACCTACTTCGCCATTCCATTTCGGAGCTAGTACCACGTTGGTTAACCTTCGAAGTAGTACTCGGTCCTGAGGAGTCTGAATTCGGACGGGGAGAGGAGACCATCATCGTACTGCTACAACAGTTTCAGATACCATGCCAACAATGTCGAACACGGAAACATACTGTAAGACGTGGAGTAGAAGGTTGTACGAATGAGGTCGTTAGTTGTGAGAATAGAATGTCTGGATAGAATGTGAAGCAAAGCAAATCCTTCTGTAACTTGTAAATGGGTGTGAACAGGAGACGCGCAAGGCTGTAAACAGTGCAAAGTAGGGCTGAACTGTGCGACTGCCGTCGGGTTTCTCTCAAAGCAAACAGAGAGCACCCATGTGAATTATAATCGTTACTGATTGTTTGTTGGTCACTTTAGTCTCAGGAGAGCTGATTTACGTGCAGTTGACGCCTCACATCATAACCATAAGGCAATAATTTTGCCATTGAGCATTGACAACAACGTAGACTAGATATAAGAATCCCTGAAACTGCAATATACAAGGTTCTCTTTCGAACAACGTCGAAACTGAAGGCCAAGACCACACACATCCCTTGAATTCCTTGGATTACAGTAATAGTCCAATATATACTCAGCGAATCAGAAGACGTTTTCCCTTTTGGTATAGCCACGTGTGTTGCTTGTACTCAACTACCATCCCAACATGTCGAAGGCCTCTCAACCAGAACTCAAAAAGGTGGGTATTGTTACGTTTACTCGTCATTGATTTCTTATCAGAAGTTTTTCATGTACAGTTTATGGACAAAAAGCTATTCGTCCACTTGCAAGGAGGACGCAAGGTTAGCGGGACCCTGCGTGGATATGATTTATTCTTGAACTTAGTTCTGGACGATGCGCTGGAGGAATCCACTCCTGCGCAAAGACATCCCATCGGGACTGTCGTAAGAAACATCTTTTCTCATACATAGAGTATCAGGACTAAGCGTTTCTAGGTTATTCGCGGAAATAGTGTTACATCGATGGAGACCTTGGAGGCAATACGATGATAGGTTCTGACGGGCTGTATGATATTTGTAGCCGGTGCGCACCCGTGTCTGTGTCGTCTCGCACTTCGAAGTGTTAATTCCGTGAATAGACCAGATGGCATAATGACAATACCGTGATTCTGAATAAAAGTAAAATAAATAATAAATAAATAATAGTCATCCAAATTTGGTGTCACATTTCGTCATTGGTCACGCAAAGTAGAGCTCAGTCTCAGCGTCAATTCTCGTTTTCTTCCAACTTGGCTCTAATTAATTCAACAATGCCATCCGGTGTTGGAGTAGTCGACGCCTTCAAAAGTATCGCATATTCTTGTCTTCTCCTCTCTAGATTTTTCAATGTCTCGTCTATTAGATCTTATTCGCCATGGTAAAGCTCACCAGGTACCGAAGCAGGATGGAGATTCCGACGTCGTACCGCCGAGTATATCTCGTCATCAACAGCGGGAACAACGGGATCCTCCCAACAGCATCAAAGAGCAAAGGCACATCGAACCTCCCGTAACTCAACATGCCCCTTATCAGCGAGAAGCAGAGATAATCGTCCAGGAAGAACGTCAGGCCAAAGGCAAGATGCCCACTTACAAAGGACTTGAAAAGTACAAGCTCCTCGACAAGATGGGAGAGTAAGTGTTCCCTAACCCTTTCCGTTTCGTTTGCTTATGGTCTGTGAATTCTCAGCGGGGCATTTTCCAACGTGTACAAAGCTGTTGACCTCATCACTGGTCAAAAGGTGGCGGGTCAGTTCTATGTTCAATTGACCGCCGCTGTTTCTCTCATGCATTATATATAGTGAAAGTAGTTCGCAAATTCGAATTGAATGCATCACAGGTCAGTTCTCCTATATTCGTCGCTTACAATTCCAGAGAGTCAACTGTCTTACACGCGCGCGGCCTTTTTCTTAGGCTGGTGATAAGCATTTGAATCCCAAGTTCAAGAAGAAGCCGCGCGCAACAGAGGTGCTATTCTTGCCTCTTTTGACCCATTCTCATATGGTGATGTTTTCTGACTGGTGTTTACGTATAGCGTGCAAATATTCTGAAGGGTAAGCACGCCCCCTTCGTTTTAATGATTCACCATCGAAAATCTGTTCAATGCGCAGAAGTCCAAATTATGCGCGGGATCGATCATCCCTCAATCGTCAAACTCTTATCGTTTTCTGAATCAGCTGAATATTACTTTCTTGTCCTCGAGCGTCAGTATGACTCCAGTTTATCTATTGCTCTACAATTCAACTCCACTTATAGTCATGGAAGGTGGAGAACTGTTTCATCAAATCGTCAAGCTCACGTATTTCAGTGAGAACTTATCTCGACACGTCATCATTCAAGTGGCACAAGGCATCAGATATCTGCACGAGGAACGTGGTGTCGTTCATCGCGACATCAAACCCGAGAATCTTTTATTTGAACCCATACCCATCATTCCGTCTAAAGAGCCACCTCCAAAACAGTTTGACGAGGAAAAGGAGGATGAAGGCGATTTTATTCCTAACGTTGGAGGAGGGGGTATCGGTCGTGTCAAGATAGCAGATTTCGGGCTGAGTAAAGTCGTTTGGAACGAAGAGACCATGACCCCTTGCGGAACTGTCGGCTATACTGCTCCGGAAATCGTCAAAGATGAACGATATTCCAAGAGCGTTGATATGTGGGCGCTGGGTTGCGTGCTGTATACCCTCTTATGCGGTTTTCCTCCTTTCTACGACGAGAGTATCAGCGTATTGACGGAGAAGGTTGCCCGAGGCCATTACACCTTTCTGAGCCCATGGTGGGATACAGTATCCGATTCAGGTATTTGCGACTAAGACATAGGTGGCGAAAAGTTTATGACTTGTTTCGTAATAGCGAAAGACCTCATAACACACCTGTTATGTGTGGATCCAGCTCAAAGATATACTATTGACGAGTTCCTCAACCATCCATGGTGCACATCTGCACCCGCAGTGACGCAAGTCTTCACCCCGCATGTCAGCTCAGAACCGCCAATAGACTCTCCGCTTCTGCAATCTTACGTACGGGGGGAACGGGATGGTCGATCTCCAGGTTTATCTACTTTGAAGGAGGCGTTTGATATCACATATGCTGTGCATCGTATGGAAGAGGAAGGACCAAGACGGCGTGCTGGTCATGACAGGGCAGGCTTTCTTCAAGGGGTCGGAGGACGGTGGTTACAAGGCCTCAATGAAGAAGTCGAAGGAGAAGATGATGAAAGAGTGATAGAAGAGGCCAGACGGCGCCACGGCGAAGTCGACATTCTTGGTGAAAACTTGAAACGGAGGGACAGAGAACGGGGACGTGAAGGGAATATAGCCCGCACTTCCCGGGCTGGGCAGGGAGCGGAGAAGAGGAAAGGACAAGGAGGAACTTATGATGGACGCGCAGGTCCCAGAGACCAAGGGCAGAATGGACGATTGACATTTGAGTTGGACATGGACAATGCAACCCTGATCGGCAGGCGACATAAGCGTGGCGGAGAGAACAGCATAGCTCAATCCCTTTTCATTGATGAACACACTGTGGACGCTCCCCAAAGCCCAATGCGCACGACGTGACCTTTTTGGACGAAAGCTATCCTCAAGGTCTTGTTCATCACGCCCGCTCGTTTGTTGTCAACTTAATATTTAGTATCGGCTTATCCGCGCGCTATACATGCTGCTTGTGGTGCATATACTCTGTATCATTACCTTCGGACCTTACTTCCCCATCTTGCCATATTGAATTGTTGTAACATTTTCTCCATCGTTTCCGATTGTTTTCTACCACTACCGTAGCGCATACCATTGATATGATCTAGATTACAGCTTCAATCAACTTATTAGCCGTTCTGTAGTCATATATACGTGCGTGCCGATGCATGGGATCACCGTGTCTTATCATGCTTGCTATTTGTGCTTGGGGCTTGAAGTTCCTGTCCATCAAGGCGGCAGGCAAAGCGAAAGGAGCATGAAGAAAAGACCAGAATGGAATCTTAAGAAGCGGGCCACGGGAGACAACACCTTTGTCAGTGTTCAGCCCCTGCAATTGAAGACCTGCTGGGAGCAAAATGCTTGCAACCGAGGCAAAAGAATGCGTGCGATAACAGTACTTGGCACTAGAAGTCACAGTAGACGACGCCTCAAGGACTCGAAAGAGAGCTAGACCCAGGTAGAGAGTATGCAGTAGTGGTAAATAAGGGCGCGTGGGATACTGGTGAACTTTTGTCAGTGTTTAGTACTAGTGAACTTGAAGTAGAAATCCTTAGGAAGGACTGATTAGAGGCCGGGGTAGATGAAGTATACGGCCCTGTCTTGCGTTTGGAGAACGTAGTTCATTGTATAGACTCTCCCCATTTTCGTTTGACTCGTTTAGGGTTCCCAAATGTTCTCACTTGCCCATTCTACAACGTCTGTATCATTTACAACGGCGTAAGAATCTGTAGACGAGTGATTCTCCACTGCTGGAAGAGTTTGGGAAACAGAATAGCAGCTTGTCCGCACAAGACGAGCAATTTCTGCTTAGCAAGAAGCTCAGCGAGGGATGCATAGAGATCTGCCTGCTCTGGAAGAAACTTCCATCGATTTGGACCAACATGGGAGTGAAGCCCGTAGTGAAAATCCTGGCGTTATATGGGATAGAGACATTCTAGTTTGAAAGAGCGGCCTGAAGGGCCGGCGAATCGTGAATGCACAAGTTTGTCCTGAACCAATAGATGATACGAGGACAAGGCATGGTGACCAGTGCCGTTGTGAATAAAGACCCGGAGTAGACTTGTTCATTATAGAGTGACGTTAGGAACGGCAAGATGACACATAGATGAAGAACATGGTGCATGGCCATAGATCACGAGTTCATGGATAACTTCGATGTGCGTATCAAGGGGTCTTGTATCTATCGAGAATAGCTGACTTTTCACGTGCACAAACTCTAGGAGACTTGAACTGTTTGCACCCGCTGCACCGGATTAAGATATAATATTGCTCAATAGATATCGCAACCCACTCGTTAATACCTCAACCGAGCAAGATAACCAGCTTGAGCAGCAGCAGCAAATAACATCACTAGCAAAGTCAATAGAATTAACAACATAAAGGTCCATGCTACAAAAAGCAGCGATCAGCCGTGTTTAGTCTGGTAGGAGTGTATAGGCTTTACTCACATTGACCACCCAGTGTCGTTGGGATAGCAACAATTCGAATAGAATTATCTGGACTTCCGGACACAAGCAGTTGGGAGTTGGGATTGAACTTTATTGTGGTAGGCGGAAATTCGTGCGCCTTCAATATCGATAACAAAGGCTGTTGATACAGTCTTGTATTTCGTAAACATTACATCAAGAAAAGGTGACGCACCGCCAATGTTGCGGTATCTAGAAGACCTATAGTGTAATCTGACGACCCGAATGCGAGATACTTACCGTCCGGGCTACAGTTTTTTTCAGGATTCAATACAAGCGGCATGCAATGGGAACGCGTACCTGATGTCGAAGCATGTCAACCCACGATCACTGACTTTCCGGTATTTCGGATTTTGCCATGTTTTCGTGTCCCATTTGTAGATATATCCTTGCCTCAGTGAGACTTTCGATCTTGACCGTGTCGAAGACGACGCCGTGTTGCAAACCGTGTACAAAATTCCATTATCTGAAGGGTGATATCTATCGGATGGAAAGATTAATAGCGTCTTCAAACGTGGCTATTAATCGTATCACGTACCGTGCAGAACGAAAGGTGCTTCCAGTCCCTGCCCCAACCGATGGGCAGTCAACGATTCGCGACAACGTCAAAGGTTGGCTGGCTTTACTACTTTTTGGAAGTGCATAGATGAGGAGATTAACGGTGGTCACCACAACAAGCTGTAGCGGAGGGGCATTA
>QGOD01000289.1:67156-110663 GCA_003313065.1 Sarcodon sp. MG97
ACGCTAAGCTTCGACAGTTCCACTAGCAAGAGCTCTCGTTCGTTTTCGGTGGATTCGGACTCGATTCTGACGTATCCCGCTTTACGGCCGTCCCAGGGATCTCGTATGTCACTGAGTTCTGAAGTCACTGCAACTTCCGAAGGAGCTACGTCAACATCGTCCCACATCAGAAGGGCCATACAGACAGCCATGGAGATGGAGATTGCGGACCAAGCCAATAAGCCAGCAGAGTTTGCATCAGAATCTTCAGATGCTTCGACTCCTCGACAGCGCACGATGAAGCTAGAGCCTTCGTCTCCCCAAAGCGCTCAATTCCTCGTACAAAACGCGGATTCTCAGAGTCGAGTCCCTTCGAAGCTTGCTCTGCTGGCACAGGCCAAGGCTCAGCAGAAACCTACACCCTGGGTGCCAAAACCAAAGTCCAAGTTGCCGAGATCACAATTACCGGAAACCCATGTGCACAATACCCGGACAAAATACGTAGTTCCTATAGCCAATGGACCCACTGCCACTACGGCTATTACAACATCGTATCAGTCTCTTGGGAATCTCATGCCATCTTGGTCTGCTCAGCCACCATCTGTACCTCCACTTTCCGAACTGTTTCCGGCACCCACTCCTCCACAGCAGACGACCCCTTTAAAGCACGTTTCGGGATCTTCCAAATCGTCTGAATCCAAGTCTCCCAAACAGTCGAAACTAGCAGTGAAAGTTAAACAATCGAAGCAACAGAAGCTGGTTCCCGAAGCGGAATTCATCGAGGATCTGACAGATTCGCCTATTCAACCATTATTCTTACCTTCGTCCGCTCAATCAAAAGCGGCACCTTCGGCGTTTGCTTCGGTCTTGATCGAGGATGTTGATTCTGGAAAGAGAAAGAGCACAGCAAGTTCTTCCGAATACACTGGTGGACTGCCCAGATCCGACCTTTCTTCCAAAGATCAGGCAGGTGTCCCAACTGCACGCGGTCCTTTTCACGATCCTGTATTTGCTTTCGATGTTCCCAGCCCAGACGACATTGTTTTTAATGCTCGCAAAGGCACTTCCTTAGGCTATCATGGTGATGCTCGTGGCAAACCTGCCCATTCCACTAGTTCCCGTTCTTCCAATATTTCTTCTACCCCTAAACGTATCTCTTCGAGGGCTTGACGTTGTTGTACTAATATGCATTTTATAATTATTGTTTCAGCTGCAAAAGAGCGCGAGAAGGCGAAGAAAGCAGCCCGAGTGAGGCTAACCAAAGATGCATCTTCTTCGAAATCTGGATCTCCTGTAAGTACTCCTAAAAAACAGACGAGAAAGGGTGGGTTGTGTTCACCTAAGTATTCCGGAACGTCTACCCCAACGCGAGGAGAACTTGATCAACGTCTTCTCGATTTTTCTGCGCTAAACTTGAGAGTAGAAGATAATGCCGAAGAGGTAGATGAGGGCGAACAATTCATTCGAGTGCCTCTTGCCCGAGAGAAGCTCTTGGAGGAAGTTACCAAAAAATTGCAGGCAGTCGGAGACGATGAGAAGAAGGGCATCAGCTTGGTTGTAGTGGGTAAGCTGTATTGTATGCTTCTTTTCAGATATGCTGAGTCTCATCCAAGGTCATGTCGATGCCGGGAAGTCTACGCTTATGGGAAGAATGTTATATGAACTGGGCAGAGTTGACGAGAAGGAGAGAATTTCGAATGAGAGAGCCAGTGGGAAGATTGGCAAAAGCAGTTTTAGCTGGGCTTGGCACCTCGATGGAACGCTAGAGGAGAGAGAAAGGTCAGGATCTTGCATTATTCTTGACCCTTCGCAGTACTGACACCTTGTTAGAGGGGTCACTATGGACATTGCTTTGAATTCATTTGCTACTCCTCACCGGCTGTTCACAATCCTAGATGCACCCGGACATAGAGATTTCATTCCTAACATGATATCAGGTGCTTCCCAAGCTGATTGTTCCCTATTAGTGGTGGATGCTGCTATAGGGGAATTTGAAGCAGGTTTCGAACGGAGAGGGCAGACAAGGGAGCATCTATTATTGGTGAGAAGCCTTGGGGTCAGCCAGATCATCGTTGCAGTCAACAAACTTGATCTCGTCAATTGGGACAAATCTCGCTACGATGATATTTGTAACCTCCTTCGACCATTCTTGGTGCAATCTGGGTTCCACCCGTCCAAGTCCTCCTTCATCCCGGTGGCAGCGATGTCTGGTGTAAATTTATTGAGTTGTGGTGGAGGTGAAGCCGAAAGTCTTCGAAAGTGGTATAACGGTCCAACACTAGTTGACTTGCTTGGTATGTCTTCTTTTTTCTCCCGTTTAGAGGTTCTGAACGTGTTTCCAGATAAATTAGAACCGCCAACTCGTGATATAACATCTGCATTACGTTTTCCTATCTCAAACGTTTTCAAAGGTCAGGGAGCGGGGATTGGTGTGACCGGCAGAGTTTGTGGTGGAGTAGTTCAAGTTGGAGAGCGGTTGCGCATCCTTCCAGGAGATGAAACTGGTGTTGTAAAATGTAAGCTTGTACTTGCTGCGGATGGTCCGACAGATAGTCAAATAGTTGCATCTTTTCAGCTATATTCATAGATGGGGAATCTCTACCATGGGCTGCCGCTGGTCAGAATGTGACCATGTACCTGACTGCAGTCGACCCCATCCATCTGAATATCGGAAGCGTCCTTTGTCCTCCAAGTGATGTAGTCCCCTTAGCTACCCTGTTCACTGCGCGGATCATTGTGTTTGAGATTGGAGTGCCAATCACTGCTGGGACTTCTGTGAGTCAATATTCATTTCATATGGGAATTGGATTAATAGGATTTAGGTTGAAATTTATCATCATTCGCGAGATTTTCCTGCTTTCATATCCATGCTCTACAGGACGCTTGATAGAGCATCAGGAAAAGTCTTGAAAAATGCTCCGCGGTAAACTTGATTGATCACTTATGCAGGGTTGAATATTCATATATCTTGTAGGGTTCTGACCAAAGGTTCTTCTGCGGAAGTTCAGCTATCTTTGCGATCATCTTCAATGTCTGGACCTTCTACAAGATCACAGCCTGTCCCGCTGGAAATATTTTCGGTTAACAAGGAGATGGGCAGGATATTGATACGACGGGGTGGAGAAACTATAGCCGCTGGTACGTGAGCCTGGCCGCTCCCAACCTACATTGAAATCTGATGGGAGCCAATATAGGAATTGTCCTATCCATCGATGAATGACAATCGATGATCATCGAGAATTGCAAATGTGTATATAAAAATTGTACATATGGAGCACTGAGCCATCCATGTGTTTCAATCAGAGCCCAGGAAACTACAGACTATTAACTACCTAACCGGTTTAAAGGAAGGGATGTGCAAGAAATGAAAGCATGAGAATCCAAAATACAATGCCATCGGAGATCAGTAGAGGGGAAATTGCATCTATATAGATTAGTACTAAACCAGAAACAATTATTTTCACTTTTTCGCCTTTTCCTTATCTTTATCCTTTTCTGGTGTGAACATAGTCTTCAGCTTGCCGAAGAATGAGGAGGTCCTCTTCACCCTCACGCTGCCACTGCCTCGCACACTTTCCACCTTTGAGGATCGTAGGCTACCACTCTTGAGGCTGACAGGTGATTCAGATCCTGAGGAAGGGAATTTCTGCTTCTTTGGAGTCGTCAGAGGGGAGGGCATATCATGTGTCCCGTTAGCCTGCTTTTTGCTCTCTGACGCCACTGTAGGGGGAGAACCGTTTAGCGACTTTCTCGGACTATTGATAACTGGTGTATGTGTTGAGGGTATGGAAGTGGAACCGGATACAGATGCATCTGGGGTGAGGGCAACAGCTATTTTAGGATCGTTAACGGGGATAATTGGTAACGAGATCTTGGAAGGAATGGGTTTATCATTAGGCTCTGGTTTGCTTGCGACATCGGTCTCCTGCTTAGCACGACTTCAACACACTGTGCGGTTCTCACAGTGAAACCATTAAAGGCTTACCTTGGGTGCAACAACTGGCTCTACATCAACCTCGGGTGACTTTTGCGGCGGAGATACGAGCTCGTCTGGCAACGGGGAGAGAGTTCCATTCGTTGAAGGTCTTGGAACTTCAAGTGCAACTTCTTGCTCTTGCTCTTCCTCTTTAGGTGGTGGAGAGACATCATCTTGAGGCTCTGGCGCCAATTCGGCAGCGGCCAAAGGTGGTTCATCAACTATCGTAGCGGGTTTCGTGGGGGCATAGTAAACGTTATTAATATTTCCAGCGGGGTCGATTTCTGTGGGAGCCTCTTCTGTTGTTTTCCAGCAGCCGTCGACAATAAACTTGTAGGCCACCTTTTCTGACCAGGGCACGCGGACGGTTGCTTCAAAACCAGCGGGGCTTTTAGCCAGATGGACAGACGAAGACCACTACACCTACGTCAGCTAACTGCTCTGAGAGAAAGCGAAGCGGAGATTACCTGATCGAAAGTTCCAGTAAGGATTACATCTTGACCATCGTGAGGCCTATACATATATAAACGCATTGATTGAGGAATTCGAAGAGATGTATATAGAATCAACACAGAGAACTGACCATCGAAAAATCGCCTCGTGTAAATCAGCCATCTTTACGGCGTAAAGAGTTGGCAATGGAAGATAACAAAAGGTAGATGCCGGAAGGAAGGCTTTTGACTTATAGCCCTTGTGGAGGCACTTGACTCACGCCAAGCCCGCAAGTGCGTATGTGGGAGTGGGAGTGGGTGGGAGGGAGTGGAGAGGGAAACCGGAGGTTAATATGTTGCCGCCGCCCGACCTGATCAGTCGAGCTTCTTTTACATCACTCAATTATAGCCACCTTCAAGTTTGGTTTCGTCCAATTCCACCTCGAGGCCTCCATCCTCTAGAAATCACGGTATGTACTTTTTCCTCCTCCATCGTGTATCTTGGACACCACTTATTGAGCGTGTAACTGCCAGACTCGCGACAATCTCACAAGTTCCGAATTATATACGAAAAAAGCGTCCGATGGACAACACCCTGGATAGCAGCAGCATGGATCTACTAGAACTTGAGGAACATCTAGACGATATCGATCCTTTGCGGCATCTCAAGCATACTGACGAATCTCACGAGGATGCCATCATACCTCCTCAGCTGCCATCTGTACTAGGGAAGGCTATACAAATACCTATCTACGCTCAACGCGACGGACAATCTGGCGATCTGGTCACTGTAAAGCTTGCGATGGACGCATCACATGGATGTGGTGGTGTTGCTTGGCCTGCTGGCGAGGTTGTCATTGTTTCGCAAACTCGTCTCGACGTTTATAATGGCGATTAACTTGATAAAAACAACCAGGTTCTGAGTTCTTATCTCGTTCAAAAAGGCCGATCTGCGCTTGAGAAGAGAACTGTTCTGGAGCTTGGCAGTGGCACCGGCTTGGTCGGACTGGTTGCCGGTTTCCTTGGTGCAAAAGTGTGCATCACAGATCAAAGGCTCGCGACCATCCTATTAACAACATGCTACACCACGCTTATACTTTTTCTATTCCGTCTTTTATATCGGGTTTCTTTTCTCTTTTTCCCTGACAGGCCCCTTCTGGATATCATGCATAAGAATGTGGAGATGAACGGTCTATCTGATTCCGTGTCCGTGTCCGAACTGAACTGGTCTGCAGCCTCGCATTTTTTTGCAGCAATCGAACATTTTGACGCTAAATTACGTAGGCGTTCGTTTTTTTAGGGGTGATCCAATCCCTGAACATGAGGTGCCCAAACCTGACATTATCCTCGCCGCCGATTGTGTCTACTTCGAGCCGGCCTTTCCTTTACTTGTACAGACACTGGTGGACCTGGTTCCTGATCAATCGGTAGAAGTGTTGTTCTGTTACAAGAAACGACGCAAGGTGCGTTTTTCTTGCGTGGTCACTAAAAGGAGTGCCTTGGGTTGACCTCTTCCTCGAAGGCTGATAAGCGCTTCTTTGCACTTTTGAAAAAACATTTTATGTGGAATGAGGTATTTCATCGTCAACCATCATCAGTGTGTTGGGCTACTCATGTCTATCACAGGTTTTAGATGACCAAAATAGACTTGACTATTCCCGTGAAGCAATCTCTTTGCTTCATTTAGTTCGCAAGTAGAGTGCTGCAGTTAGTCGACACCCCGCTCACCAAAGTCTTTCGAATACTGTTTCTCTTCAAGAGTGAATTCTACTTCTAATCTAGACGTCTAAATACTGCAACAATGCTAGACAACGGTTATTAGCATAAAAACAACAAGGGGATCATACGTCCGTTGTGATCTAACATAACGCAACCAAAATTAGTGTATACTTAGCACCCGTTGTAGAGCAAATCACAGCAGGAACATGCAACAAGTAGCGCAGGTAGTTGTGTCAAGTGTCGCCCATGTTGCTCGACAACATAGCTTTCAGACTTCTACTCTTCCGAGCACGTAACGACGACGTATAGGATGATGGTGGTTTGAACCCAAGGAAATCCGACTTTTCCTTCGTGAGTGGAGACGGCGAAACTGGACTAGCAGCCTCGCCCGTTTCAAACAGATGAGGCGCTGTTGATAAGGCGGCATTATTGTCGGACTGAGGTAACCCATCACGGTCAGCGTAAAGCACTGGAATCGGAGATGCGTGGGCAACGATCCCGAGCTGCCGGCAATAGAATTGTACGGCAGCATGGAATGCCGTCTTACGAGCCAACCGCAAGCCCCAGTCTTGCCAATTACTGCATTTTTAATGTGTTAGACCAACATGCAAAAATATTTAGTACGCCGATTACGTGCCCGTTGTGTCCAATGACAATTGTACACTCCATGTAGCGCTGGAAATCGATATGTTGTATAGTCAAGGACGTCGAGGGTTGAAACCATCTGTTTTCTTCTGTTTGCAACCACTCATTCAGGGATGTGATCAATGCATCTAGCTTTTCTAGTGGTGTGCGCCATGCAACTTGAATAGTCACGTTTTCAAATGTTTTCTGAACTTGGGATCAAGTCACAAGAAAGATCTAATAGAATGAATACCTACCGCACTACGCCGTGCGTTGGTTCTAAAACAAGTAGAAATGAATGATTCGTCAAGATAAACAGCACGAATAATAAACAACGCACATGAACATATTGAAAAGCTGAGAATTGAAATAGTACGTTTCGGTTCCGTCAGCTCTCTGGAATACAGTGGCAAATAGCCCCATTTTCTTTACAACAAGATTCTCCGCTGAGGGCCGCTTATCAGAAATAACAGAGATACCTTTCCGGTAAACGACTGACTGCCAATGAAACATCGATCACCAGTATCGAATGGACTAGGCATTTAGAGTGAGCCAGGTGCACTATATTAGACCTCATCTCGAGTACTTACTGAGTGACAAACAAGAAAGTGATCGCGTCAAAAGCACCGCTCGCAGAGTTTTTAAAAATGAAGCTTCCAGCGATACCGATGGTATATACGCTCGTCAGAGACTCACTTACATTGACGCCAAAAATACTGAGTGAAATAAAGAATAATATTATCAGTGCTATGAGCAAGAGTAGGCGGTCAAGCGTCTTCAATGCCGCGCCAACATCATGCATGCTCCGGGAAAGGAAACGACGCTCCTTGTAAACCTTGAGCAAGGTATGTTTGATTTCCTGACGAGATATGTCCCCATTACCGTCCTTATCAAATACACGGAAAGCCGCCTCCGCCTCTTCCTGGGTGGGGAATGCGGGATAAAAATCGCTCGGGACAAGATACGTCCTCCGTCGGTCATGGAAGGCTATATAAATCAATCGTGCCAGTCGCTTGGCCTCATGCGCGCTGGTGACATTCCAAACGAGGTTATTATCATCTTTGCCTTTTATGTTCCTCGCATCGTGGAGGACAGCAGTCTTCAAAACCTTGGCAGCCTGTGTTACTATCGCTGTTGTGTCACGATCATTGCCCTCGGTGCTCCTTCGGCGAACAGGCGTATTAGGTTCCAGAGAGTGACGAGGAGGGATTGTGCTATCTGAATAAATAGTAGAATTTCGCGTCTGTTGATACCCGGATTTGCGCTTCCCGCTACTTTTGGAAACGGGGACTATGTCCTCGACATCTGCTTGTGTACCATCTTCTCTATCCAAATCCAGACTAACTGCATATTGCGATCTTGTAACAGTATTGGTTTTGTCTTTGTCTGCGAATGGCGTAAGAGAGAATGGGAATAGCGGGGTGCGCGTTCCGGTAGCCTTTTTTGTATTGTGCCCCTTTGGAGGCTTATACTGGCGTAGTTTTTCAATAGTCTTTAACGCTTCTGAAACTGTTTCCAAGCGCTCCTTGAACGCAGTCCGATGGAATGCTAACGCCATCGCATGGGACGCCATAAATTGCAGACTGATTACTAGGGTGAAGAAGAATAAAAAACGAACGACTTGATAGACCTGGGCGTAAGTCAGCTCGAATTATTTACCTTGACTAAAAGAATGGGTCATACCCTTGGCGTGTAGCTGGCGTAGCTCTGACTTTCGTTGTTTGAGTCATACAGCTTATATATGGATTCAAATAGGATGACCCAGCTAACCCAAGCGGTAGCGGCATAAAATGATGGCTTAATCGTCCCCTTGACGGTATTGTACAATTCGATCGAGTTCTTGACCTGTTCGCTGATATGTCCCCACCCTATAGAGATCGTACCCAACGCGACGACAGGAATCAAGTCGATTAACAACGCGAGACACCATGAAAAGACGAGGTTGGCAGCAGCCCACCAGAACCAAGCTTCTATGTTGTCCATGATGTAACGCCGGTGAGGCGTTGGATTTTTTTTGTACCATAAGAAGTGGACGATGAGTGGACCCGCCACGAGCAGGGCAGCAAGAAATGTGGAACCAATGAGAGACGAAAACAAGAATGTTATGATCCTAAGAAACAGTTAATCGCGCGTGCATGAAGACGGAATGGTAACAAGCGGAAGACTTTACCTTTTGAAACCGCAACCGTTCCGCTCCTTCTTCACGCCAATTTTCTGTTCAAATTTGGCTTCCTCGTCTACTAGATCCTCTTCTGCACTCCAGTCGTAATCACTTTCGTAGTCGTCGTCATCGCTGGCGGCTAATGAAGGTGCTCCAGAGCTGTCGAATGTCTCAGAACGAGACGGAAGATCTAGACCTGGAGGACGACTGCCAAGATCCTTTGGATAGTGAATGGTTCTGAGTGGTATTTTCTCATCCAACGGAGGTGGCTCGTCAACACCATTTTTCTTCTGATTTCTCATCCCAGAAGGATTCATCCAGTAAACACTAAGAATGATAATAGAGCAGCGACAGTTGGATAGAAGGGAATGAATATCGATTTGCAACAAGCACCCGTTACGTCGCTAAGGTGAAGAAGGCAACAAGACTCGGAATCTCGTTCGTCTCGATCTCTTTGTAGGACTGCGACGTGGTGGTCGTTGTTGCGGTCGTTGTGATGAAACAAATCGAGAGAACGCAAACAAATCATTTTATTATTAGTTAGCCCCGAGAATCTGACAACGGCATGTTGGAGCACAAGTGACGTTGAGTGCTCTTGATGATGATCAGAGTGAAGCCTTGAACTTTCTACACATCCCCCATTTTTTGGCCACCTTGCGGCAAAACCATCCCGTTATGATAAGCGACGTTAGGCTAGTAAGTCTATCCGTCCCTCCCGGTTCTAGCCCGGACCGCCGCCGCAGTGCCGTAATTGCCACCATATTGCTCCCGGAATTACCTTATCATGATCCTCGCAACATTGAGGGACATTAACTCCTTATGAATTGCTCCTCATCTGATAGCATCGCGCGCGTTTCACTAGTTCTTCGTATTTGCCTCATGTTTATGCTCCTGTCGTGAAATTCCTTAGTGCTTCACTTGGGATTCCATTCTCTCCAGTTCCATCCAGGCACCTGGACTTTGGCTTTGGACAGACAAATGACCGACCACTTCTTACCTGCTATACGTCGTCCGTTTGACCTACCAAGAAACAACATGTGTAGCCTCGCGGCGCCTGAATCGTCTAGTTTTCGGCCGTGATGCTTGGCATAATCCTTCAGTGGCTTGCTAGAATTCAAATGGCTGCCTCTCGGACACAATGTGCTGATCTACTTTTGTCTTGACTAAAAGGCCCCTTTGTGTTTTCTAACCACGCTCATGTATTAAAAACTGGCGGCAACCCCACTTTGTCTTCACCTTTGACCTCCACTTATCCGCGCGGAGCCAGCATGGTCAATGTGGCCTCGTCGCAGACGTGGCTCCGAAGGTTTTGCAACGTTTGCGTCTTGTATAAAGCTTTCCAGCTTTCTCGACATTCCAGCAACTTCCACTACCAACGCCTTCAAGCCCATTTCTTCATCCCTACTTTCAAAATGAATTATCAACCTGCTTATGATGGTCTAAGTCGCTCTATTAGCACACGGTCACGTAGACCATCCATCTCCTACGGTTATTCTGGAGGCTATCCTTCCGACCATCACTCATATTATCCTGAGCCAAGATCCGCTCCACTTTATTCTGAGGTATACAACACCACCTTGATAACCGACTCTCGCTCACTTATAACCTAGAATTATAACCATCACTCCGCACATGTTGCTCCGTTGTATACCGGTGGCGAACTAAGCCGCTACCCTTCACGCTATTGTCGGTATTAATTCACGTTTTCTTTATACATCAAATTTCATAAGAGTCTATGCACCAGCTTATGATGATCTCGGTTACTATGATGATCCAAATTACAGCTATGGTCTATCCCCTAATAAATTTTCGCGTCGCCATCGTCGACACTCTACCCATGGCTCTCGCAGTGCGATGCCATTCCTAGACGGCCTCCTCCATCCTACAATCTTGAAGTTCAAGGTGAAAGGCAGCTATCACTCCGGTGTGAGCTTAACCGAGGCCATGGACAACGTTAGGTTGTCAGGAGACAAGTCTTATAGTTATCGCGACCTGTCCACGGACAGTCGAGGTAACATGTATATGAAGATAATGGCGAGTCGTCTTGCAATTAATTCATCTCATCTCTCTCCTGACACAGCTTTTGCTCACAGTGGCCAGGCTACTCACCGCTCACATATGAAATTCCCATCGACAGTTACGACGGCCGTATGTCGCTTCAGACGATGATGCGTCGCGTAGGGCGTGCTTGCTTGCATTACATTCAGGTTAGTTATCCTCCGCCTGCGTTTCAATGGAACGATGACCTAAACCACACTCCTACTTCAGTCTCGAGCGGTCTCCATCCATCCTGACCGTGTAATCTTGCACTCGATCGAGGAAATTACTCCGGGTACCTGGCAACCAGTCATGACGATTCAATGAACATTATACATGAACCATTACAGAGCCTCTGGAGGACTCTATAATTCGCCACACTTTGAGGAAAGCTTGTTGATGGATCATCGATCTCGATGAAAAAATACCCTTATCTACTTCAACTGTGTAAAATTAGCACTTGCATTGTTGTATCCCGTTATGTTATTATATGAACTGACATCGAGGCCTAACGCATGTAAGCAACTCACTTGAAGTTATACAGCATATATATTTATGTAATGGCTCTTTAATCTATCAATACAATTATTACTGAAACCCATGCGTGAGACGAAAGTAATACTGACCTTCACATGTCGGCTAAGGAACCGACGTCCAATCGATGACCGCCGAGGTCCAGCAATGAACACCGTTCCAAAGTGGCGACGGATACCTAGGGTATATCATCGCAAGATGTGACAACCGAAGCTTAGTTCCTCTTGGGTCAACTCCTAATCACAGGGGTGTGTTTGATATTTGTTATGAAAGGGGAACGCACCTTTCATTTCATTTCCTCTCTCCTTATGAAGATGGCTCCGATATAACCACTCTTGGAGAAATGATATGCATCATGCGTTGTATAAAATGTGCGATTCCTTTCCCTCCTCGTGAGGTCCTGTCAGGGTTACCAGGACATTCTCTAATCTAATCACATCAAAACACTCATATCGAAGGTCAACATTAGAGACTCACTGTATCCTCCTGCTACTTGATCTGGATCTCGGGGGGATGGAAGGGATCGTGGAGACAACCATAACGCACACACGCGGTGGATCTGGTGCAATGACTGTGTTTCCGTCTTGCAAACATTGTAACAACAGTTTAATCAAGGAAACTAATGTATATGAGGGGGTGCTCCTTGTGAGTGGTACCAATACTTGGTGGAATGAATAATAAATGCCGTATATAATTCCACTGGAGCGTCATAGTGGTAGCGGATGATGTCTCGGACGGAACTTGTTATCCGACATACCAGTACTATACTGTCCCAGGGATCATCGATCATGAGGAATTGGTAGAATACTCAGTTGTGGCACAGCTAACAGATCACTTGTCTGTTACGTCAAGGGCTTGCAGACATAGAATCAACAAACCAACGGAACAAGGATACAGCCAAAACCTGCAAAGACGGGGAAACAAGAAATGCTACCGCCCACCCTTCTTGTCCGCTTTCCACTCCTTGAACATGCCGTCCAGGCTTTTGTGTAGTAGGTGACTCGGCAAACACCGGACGATCTCGCCCATTCGTTCCTCCACTTCAGTCTTTCCTTTATCTCCATCAGCTTTTTTTGCAAATTCAACTGCCATCCGGAATAGTGCTAAAACAGCAAGAGATACGTGAGTCTGCTGCGCACCGTGAGCTGAGCCAGCAATTGCAGATAATAGTGGGCCTGGAACACTATTTTGGCTGACTCCAACAGAAGAACATGATTGTGAGAAGGGCGTAGCGCGTTCGCCACGAACCAAACGCAACAATATTTCTAAGATGTTATCCGTTTCTCCTAAATGCGTTCGAACAAATCGCTGACGTTCGGTTTGAGTCCCGACGTTGCCATTAGTAGCCCAGCTATCAAGGACAGTTCGGATAGTCGGAGCCTAAACAAATCTCAGCGGAGAAATGTCATTTATAAGGAAATATACGAACGGGATCAGGGTCGACGACTTCTATTTTCTTTTCCCAACCCTCCGTAACTTCGCCTCTAACCCAGAACATCCGACCAAACATAGTTTTCAACCACTCCTGTATATCGCCACTTTTCACCCACTTCGGCTCGATGTTCGGTTTCTCAGCGTCCAAGTGTACTGAGAGGGTAAGCTTTGAGGGCGAAGGTGCTTTCAGAAACGGAGGCAACATAGGATCAGATTCGTAAGCATCAGAAGAGAGCCGAAGTGGGGTGTATGTCTTCGTCGTTTCAGACAAAGCTTCCACCTGGAATACAATCCAAGTCAGCAATTCGAATGAATTCAAATACGCCACATACAACGATGCCCTTCAGCTGATTTTCGTCATCTGTCTCAACCGTCATAGAAATCTCAATGCGATGATCTTTCCTAAAGACCTTGAGCGATCCAACGACTTCAGCGTTGATAATGATTCTCCGACTGGCAGCAGCATATGAGATCGCAAGTCGATTTGCAGATACCGTGTCTCCAACATTTGCCATAGATGTATCTTGTGTATCTGCGAGGAAGTTGAATTAAACGAGGTGACAACATTTATCACACTGCTCACCTTTGGCATTTGGTATCGACTGAGTATTACTTTCTATAAAACCTGAAATTTCGTCGTTCACAAGTGTTGCTGAGTATTCAGAGTAAGATGTGTCTTGTACTTCTGAATCTGGTACAGTCGAAGCAAAAGAGGAGGCAGCTTGTAATGGTGCACAGTGGCGACCATCGTCGGAAACCTGTTTGTCAGAAGAACCGGGTTGGTCAGTCGACTGCTCCTCACTGAGGATATTGAGACCAGAATCTGTGGTCTGAACATGGTTCACAGGCATAGAGGTGAAATCATCAGAAACATTCTGCTCAGCAGATGGGTCATGACCTGCTTGGTTATCTGCAATGCCTGCCTCTGCAGTAGAAGCCAAAGTAGCCGATGACGAACGGTCTGGCTCACTGACAACCGTATCAGTGTTATCGCTTCCTGCTGGCACAACAAGGTCTTCAACAGGAATAATGTGCGAAGTGCCAACGTTCGACATCTCAGCATCTCTCATGTCAGGATCATCAACATCATTGCCTTCAAAAGATAAAAGTCAGGATTGTGGACTTCGAAGGTGTCTCATTGTACCACATTGCTCGCAAGATCTGGAAATCGAGCATCGGACTCACCATCCTGATGTTCTTCTCCATTTTGTGCCCCAAGTTGATCATCGTCAACATTGGATGCATCGTCATCTTCGCCAATAGCAGCCATCAGCCAATCACCCTCGCTTACAGTTTCTGTAACACTGGGCGCGACACTATCTCTGCCAGCGCCATCTAGGCTCGCGGCCCCTGTGACGCTCATTGCGTCTCCATCCACGTTAGGCTCAGCATGATGAACGCTCTCGAAATCACCATCCTCGTCTTCATCGTCCACCCTTTTCCGTTTCCCTCTTTTTGTGGACATTAACGAGACAGAAGAAGTATCAACGGGCAAAGCAGAAGCGTGAGGAATTGGCACAGCATCTTCCGCGGTTACAGGAGTATGAAAATATATGCGGAGTCGAGATGGAGGAGACGGGGTATTGTCAGCAGAGGGAGCACCATCAGACCCAGATCGAGTCACTTCAGATTTGGAGACGAGAGGGGTTGGTTCACCAGACTCTGTCTTTACAGACGTATCTGCAACATTGACAATAGGTGCGTCATCTTCAGCAGAGAGAACAGATTCCTCCGCCTCCAATTTGATAGGTTCTGTAGCGATCAGACCTTCTTGCGCTTCCGTCTTAACAGACGACAGCGGTAGACCACCACAACTCCAGCTGAGCTCTTGAATCTCAAGGCCCACAAGTTTGAAATCGGACAGTGTGCGTTTATGTTCCTCTTTTTTACTGCCAGAAGCATTGGAATCACGAGCAGTAAAGCTTCCACCATCATGTCTTCCAGAGCGATTGTATCGCCCTCGAAACGAGGAGCCTTGCTGATGTGAATAAGCGCCAGCATTGAATGACCCACCTCGTCGATTTCCGTGGTCTCTATTTCCAAATCCGCCTCTGGCATGATTCCTGAAATTACCTCCACCCTGACCTGCGTTTCCTCCTCGATTATTGCTCCCATACATTCCTCCCCGCCCACCTCTTCCGCCTGAGCCACCCCTGTTCACGTTCATGGATCCCGGCTTGACTCTCCCACTTCCCCTACCACTGCCACCTCGACCGCCCAAAGGCATCTGATTAACCCCAGGAGGCCCTCCACTTCTGCCCTGTGAATTAGACTGCTGATTCGAAGGCTGAAAGTTAGATTGTTGTTGCTGCATTGGAGGGGGCATCCCGCCAGTGGGTCCCGGTTGAAAAGGTGTTTGTTGTTGGAAGTGTTGTGGATTTCGAGGGGGATCGAACCTCTGGCGCTTTGCAGGAGGGATGTGTTGTGAATTATGTTGTTGACGATTTTGGTGTTGTCGGGGTTGCTGAGGAAAATACTGTTGGGTAGGCTGAGCCTGGAGTTGTGGATGCTGTTGCTGGTATACCGGCTGCGGCGGTGGTTGTTGCGGAACAGCCTGCGGGATATAAGGTTGTTGTTGGTAAGGAACTTGAGGCTGATATGGATTGTAACCGGGTTGTGGAGGAGGTGGCGGGGGTTGAGCAACTGGAGGTGGCGGCTGATATGTCTGCTGCCTCTGCTGCTGCTGCCAATAATGTTGATTTCCTCCGTATCCGTAGTTTGCGTACAAAGCAGATTGTTCTGGAGTTGGACGCGGTGGTTGTTGAGCTGGTTGGGGGGCAGTCCATTGATTCGCGTAAGTCCCGACCGTTGGTGGCTGGCCTTGACCCTGAGCGGCCGCTGCAGCCCAATACGCAGAATAATCTGCTTGGGAAGGCTGCTGGGGAGGCGGTCCGGGCGGAAGTGGAGGTTGTGGATGGCTATAGCCCGGAGTGGGAACGAACGGATTTTTATGCATATTAACGAACAGCTATAAGCTATTGAATTCGTAAAGTATAAAGCTCCAGAGCCAGACGATGAGAACCGACGACGAGATGGTGTTGTCACGAATTTCGCACACAATTGGAAGAAACGGTTCGTGATTTGGTCTCCGCTCCAAATCGACATCTCTCCATCTTCACAAAGTTGGCGAGAGAACGCGTCAGCTTCGACTCAATCTTCATCTTTAACCATGGTTTGTACACACACGCTCTCTCGTTCTCTACATCGTTCTTAACGTGTTTCTAAATTCTGCGTCTAGTTTCGTAACACTTATGACTCGGATAACACTGTATTCTCTCCGCAAGGCCGTCTTCACCAAGTCGAATATGCACTTGAAGCCGTGAAACAGGGATCGGCGGCAGTAGGCTTACGCTCAAAGACTCATTCCATCCTTCTAGCTCTAAAAGTATGTTTTCTCGTTATATTTGTCTCTTGTGCGCTCCAGAGTACGAGAATCAAACCAGCGTTCGACGGGGGAGCTCGCATCTTATCAACAGAAGATGTATCGGATAGATGATCATGTCGGAATTGCGATCGCAGGTCTAACTTCGGATGCTCGTGTCTTGAGGTACGTTATCGTGCTTGTTGTTGCATATTTGACTAGTAATTTCAATCATCCCCGTAGCAATTTCATGCGACAGCAAGCCATGTCTTCCAGAATGATATTCAGCAGACCAGTCCCCGTCAACAGACTTGTGTCCGCAATTGCAGACAGTTAGTTCATCCCTTGAATTTTCCCTTACGCACTCTTCCAAGCTCAGCATCGTCCAGAGGCACAAATCAATACTCAAGAGTATGGTCGTAGACCTTACGGAGTGGGTTTTCTGGTGATTGGGCAAGATAAAACTGGTCCACATCTCTATGAGTTCTCGCCTTCCGGTAATTCGTACGAGTACTATGCTATGTCGATAGGAGCGAGGAGCCAGAGCGCAAAAACGTATCTCGAAAAGAATTACGAGAGCTTCGCTGATTGTCCGTTTTTCCTGTTTGAGTTTGAAACATCTGTCTAATACACCACTTATAGGTTCCTTAGAAGACCTCATCCGACATGGGCTACACGCTCTCCGGGAAACTCTCCAACAAGATAAAGAGTTGACTGTGAAAAACACCTCTATAGGTATTGTTGGTCCTGCTGGTGCACATGAGAGAGGCGTTAACGCTGAAGGATCATTCCGTATCCGAGAGGACGAGTCTATTGAAGTATATCTTCAGAGTATGATTCCAAAAGAGCCTGCAGAAGGTTCGGCCACTGCACCACCACCACCAGCTGCTGGGGATGATGATGTACAGATGGAAGATCAGTGAGATGAGCGTAGTTGGTATTGATCATTCACATGACGAGTGAGAATATAGTAATTGTACAACAACATCAGGCTTTTACTTGGCTAGCTCTGGCTTGACGCCATAACCTAGCGGCGGCAGCGGGCTTACGCAGAGTCAGCAGTAAGTGAATCACTGTAGTGAGGAGTGCGACACTTCCGGCTTGGTGACAGGCAGCTAGAGGGATCGGGACCAGATACAGCAATGTTGAAATACCCAATACGACCTGTATATTAGCCATCACAAATACTGATCTGGCCATACGTTTTGTAGCAGGTGGCAGAACAGCACGCAGTCGCGGATTAAACGTTGTCGCGTATAGCAGTCCAGTTGCAACGTAAGTTGCCATAGCCTTAGCAAAAGATCAGCTGGATTGACCGCGCGCAACATAGAAGACATACAAGACAACGGTGGTTGAATTGCACTGTAGTTGGGTTCTCCAACAGGTTACGCCACCACAAATCTGATTTATCCGCATTCTTTGCATAGGTTGGATCGAACATTTCGTCTGTGGGAGGGTAAAGATGTTCGCCCATGAAAGGGAACTCATTATACACCAAACCAGCGTCCAAACCCGCGACAAATGCACCTACACAAAATGGGGAGTCAGTTAAACATTGAGCAATTTCACAGGTCCACAACTGGAGCACACTACCTGATAATGCCGTCAAGAACACGAGACCGGTCAAAATCCGTGTTCGACGATTGAAAGATCTGACCAGGGGATGTCCTAGCACTTCCTGCCACGACATACCTTTAACCCCACTCCAAAGTCCACCGTTTGCAAACCTCCAGTCGTACAACGCAGCCAACCCAGTCCCGAACATGCCTGCGTACAACAGGAAAGCTGTACCAAGGTGCGCCACCAAGCGATAATGCGAAACGCGAGGAACGGCGCCGGGTGTTTCCATTAAAGTATCTTCCAAGCCCGATTTTACCATGTACCATCCAAGAGCCCCTTGGAAACCTAGCAAAAGGGCCATACCCATCAGATGCTTCGGCAACGTCGCCGTCAACCTTTTGCGTGCGGCAAAGTAAACAAGCGGGACAACGAATGTAACACCGATCACACGACCTAGAACACGATGACCCCACTCCATATAGAAGATGTTCTTGAATTCGTCGAGGTTCATTGAGTGGTTCAATCTATAATTCATAATGGCCTACAACAACGCGAGTACATGAGAGTAGGAACCTACAATTTGAATTCTGGGGTGGCTTTGTATTTCTCAAATTCCTCAACCCATTGCTTGTGGGTCAATGGAGGAATGACACCAGCAATTGGTTTCCACTCCGTGATACTCAGGCCAGACTCAGTCAATCGGGTTATTCCTCCAACGACAATGACGGCAAATACGAGACCAGACGACATTAAAAGCCAACGACCCACGGCTGGAGGCGAAAGCACGGGGAGAGGTTCAGAGCTTGTCGCATTGGAAGAAAAGAATCGTGGATCGAAACTTCGCGTCCCTTTCGCATTGCATTCTTGAGATAATGAGAACGTCGAGTATTGTCTACTGGAGGACTTGAACGAAGACCACTTTGTCCACGATGAACTGCGTGAGTAAGTGGCGTTCTGAAGGATGCTGGATGCAAACCGGAGAGGGCATGGAGTTTGTCTGGGGGCGCAGGCCCAAGACACGAGGCTCCTCGTTGCAGACCTAAAGCGCAGACCAGTTTGCATGTATGATGTCGATGCCCAAGCCGGTTGCGAAGAAGGGAGGACGATGAAGTACCTGAGCGGATTTGGAGTACTTCGTGAGGAAAGCGTTTGCTTCCGTCAGCCAGTCCTCACTAGTACTCTTACTACCATCCGTAAGATGCTGACCAGACTTATTCGTCCCGCTACGTTCTCTATTCGTTCCTTCTCCACTCGTCCCCCACCTACTACCTCATCACGACCTCCTCTGTCGGAAGGCGAGCAGTACATCCATGATAAACTTGCAAAAGAATTCTCTCCCTCGGAACTCCTTGTGCAGGATGTTTCAGGTCTGGTTTGAACTCTACTTGATGTGTTCCGGAAACAGGCACATTCATTTGACAACGGAATTGTGATTTTCTTTATTTCACAGGAGGCTGCGGCACTTTCTATGCGATAACCATTGCTAGTGATGCTTTCAGGGGAATGCCCATCCTGAAACAGCATAGAAGTATAAAGGACGCCCTAAAGGAAGATATGCACAACCTGCATGGATTGCAGGCAAGTGTCTTATCATTACAGCCGTGATAATCGGGTTCCTGACCTCTTGTTTGTCAGCTGAAAGTTATCCCTACATAGTCCGTTCGCACTACATTCACGCATCACATAATAATAAATCATTCTGCGATCACCAGTCATTGTTGTTCCCAATTGTACTGCGTGGACACTGCATCAATGCGCAGACTTCAGAGTTTGGTCATGAGGAGGTTTCGCGGATGTCCCAGTTGTCATCCGCATTGTTTTAATTGTTACCATCACAGTCCACGCACAAAGCTCCACGCCAAAGCCGAATGGTATAAATTGAGTCCATCTTTTCTGTTGTCCTGCGTGATACACCCAGCATCTGTTCTTGTAAGTCAAAGTCCCCTTCCCCTCCCTGTTGACTTCGGCTTGACTGTCATACTGTTTTAGGTATTCAGTGACCATCCACTTCATCGATTCTGCTCACTCGGAGCACGAGTGAGCAGAATCGGTCAATGCATGTCGCGCTGGAGAAGAATGGAAAATGAAACTCTGCTGGTATCCGTCGTACTTCGCTCTGAAGGAAATCTCTGTAATTCCAAATTCCAGGGATTCCCTTCAGGACTAGACGGCGGATATTCAAGTCACTTAACAAGGCGAGAATGTGTGGATCTGATTCTTACATGTCTACAGTGTAGTCGGACGGGTAGTTGACTTGTGAGGATAATAATCATCGAGGTACAACCGTTAAGAATCAGACCTATCTGAACTTTCAAGGACCATTCTCGAAGCGCCGCCATCTTTCGTTATGCGCCTTCGTGTCTTAATAATCCAATAATGACGACCTAAGGAGCACAAAGTATCTTTCACTAGATCACTCTGCGTAGTAAGTGCAAATGGGGCAAGAACAATAGCCTGCCCATTCTGAATAATCGAATAATTGTTATTCACGAAAAGTTGAGTAGACAAGTTTAGCTTGCCTGCAGAGTTACAATTTGGTCCAAGGCGGATGTACCAAAATTGGCGGAGAAATGTTTCGCGACATGCTCCCACCAGGTAGGAGACGAAAAACGGTGCAATATAGCAAAACTACAAAGGTCCAGTAGCACGGATGGGAGTGTCGATGGCTCTGCGATAGTTGTGACCTAAGGATCAATAACTGAAGGAGAACGCTGCCATGCCTTGTGTACTTATGATGACACGAATTCCTATGTGCCTTTGCTCCCTTGTGAGAACCTTAAGCGACCTAGTGAAGTCATTGTTGTCGGAAAGATACTACTGGGAGATGTGGTCAATGGTCCTCACGTCAGTTGGAGTTCCCACCTTGTGTGCCTCATCTACAACAAGTACTTTCCCAGTGTTTAATTCTGCACGTTGAAACAGCCTAGTTACAATCTCGAAGAGCGCACATGCGGAGGCAGAGTCGATAAATGGGTCGGTCAAATCGATGATTGTTAATCTTCCGCCCACGAATCTGTTGGGAACTTTGGTCTTGTTGCCGCCACTCGCCAAAAATGATCGAAGCAAAACCATTCTTTGCTCCAATCCTGAGAGTTGACTTTGGTTCAACATCGCCTTATCTGCCGCTAACTTGCGTTCAAAGGCCTTGTAGGTGAATGTATCACCTAATTCTCGCAAAATTTTCTAGTGCAGACCAGAGTCAGACATGGAAAACTTCGCAAAGACACAAATGAAACTTACAAGAATTATTTTCATATACAGAGGAGCGGAGTCAGATGGTCCAACAGCCATCAGCGAAAGAAATGTACTCGCATCCAGCTCCGACTCTGTGAGTAAGAGGGGTTCTACGACTACTTTATCACCGAGTATTGCGTATGTACGCTTCATCCTTTCCAACGATGCCGGTGAGACATATACGGTGACATCTGGACTCTGTACTTCTGGTGACTTGGCAAGTCCGACCCACGCGGCTTCACAAGGATGCGATGCGGCTCCTGCTTCTCCAAAATGAAGGACCAGGCCAGAAAGTGGTTTGAGTAAAGTCCCTATGCGCGGATCACCGGATATTAACATGCTTTCTAGAAGCACCGAGACCGTATGCGATTTTCCTGACCCTTGAACGCCGCAGACCACTGCAGAAAAGGGTGTATTCTGAACAAATGAACAGAGCGCCTCAGCATATGACGTCAGCATACGCCTTGGCAGAAAGGTGCACGTACTGTGTTTACATATAGTCGCGGGTCTTGGGGAGGGCACGATTTGTGCTGCCCGCTGAGTACAGTCAGCTTCCATACAGCAGAATGGATTATGCTGTATGACGCACTGTACTCTGATGACACTTCCTAGCACACCGTACTGAGATGTACCGGCCCCGAAACCCAGATCATAAGCTTGTCGAGTGACTAAAGGCGAAGTTGCAATTTGGTGTAGCATTGAATCTATCTGATTGTTCCCCTTGTCATCGTCGAGCAGACCAAACTCCTCCTGAATTGGACGATTGTCAGAACGCCCATCGATGTTATTTTTGAGGAGAACTCACAGAGCGCAGTGTGTTATTCTGTACAGAGGAACAACGCTCCGAGCCAGAGCTGGTCATGTCGGAATGGGGTGGAGATGGGATGTGAGCTATCTTTCCTTGGTTCGAGACAAGAGATCGTGCTGCAGCGAATGTCAGTGATATGTAGTACAAAATCACTATTTTTCTTCAGGAGAAATAGAAACAATTCATGGACAGAGAAATGACGCAATTTAGGGGAACGTTGCAGCGGATGTGATCGCAATGGCCACAAGAGAATACCTATGCCATCGCACCTGGAGGCGGGGAGTGGAGACATATCGAATCCGGTGAGCGGCAAAAGGACCTGAACTTAGTGTCGTGCAGCATACAGGACGAAATATATACCCTACAACACCTCACTTTCCGCGGCTCATGCTTCTCGGTCTTCTACTTGCAAGCCATCACTGCTCGCAGTACAATCCAACACGAGTCGGTGTCCTCAACCAGCTCGATCTTATACGTCTTCGCCAAGAGAACACTGGGAGTGCCATCCTCTTAATAAGAGCTGTTCTTTGATTACTGGAGATTCAAAAGGACAAAGAACGTCCACCAGGATCAGAGCTGACTTCTAAACAAGACTCGCTCTCCTTCTGACGCGTCGTAAGCATGTACACCACTGCGTCTGCAGGCGCCTAACGCAACGTTGAATAGCCAATGATTAGATAAAGAGCTACTGAACACATACTCAGTACTCAGTCCTTCTACGCTTTTCACCGTATGAACGTTCTGTCGTTCCCTCTCGCGAATGTCGTCGTTCCTTCTTCCTCGTATCATCATCCCTCCAGTTCTGCCGCCGTGGTGATCTAGATCTCGATCGACCATGTCTATCTCTATCGCGAGGATTGTACCTGTCGTCTCGTTCTCCTTCACGTCGATATCCATCCTTTGGTCTGTCCCGAGATCCATATGATTTACCGTCGTCGTCGCGCCACGAATGCGCTTGGCGGTCTTTGGAGCCTAGGGGGGTGTTATTTGGTCCAGACCCTTCCCTGTTTTGCGGACAATCTGCAAAAGACTGTTCAAGACAAGTCCCAGAAACCACTGGGGTTGATTTACAATACCTTTTTTCATGTGTGGTCCTCCGCAAAGAAAGCAGCCTGCGTTAGGGTTCGTCGGCACTCCACCTGGCTTTCCTAGCGTCTTGATTCCACCAAATCCGCCCGTACCGGCTGTTGTGTCCTGATCAACTAAATGCGTGTACTTCGTTCGTCCTCGTTTTCCAAAATTCTTGACCTGCATCACTTGTGGTAGAACAGAAACGTCTATAGTCGATTCAGTCCTCTCCGTGTAATCACGTCGTTTCAAGACTTCCTCATCCTGTACCATGCATAATGTAAACAGGCGTCGTGGCCGAGGATGAGGATAGACGCGCACCTGATGAAAAGCACCTTTGTGCCAGTACTTTTGTAAAAATTGTTGCTGGCCCTTGGGTTTCTCATCTCTAGACTTCTTCGCCCGCTCCATATCCTCTTTAAGCCTCTGTTCTTCGGGAAGCGCCCTCCGACGTTCAATCTCTTCTCGCTCCAGCTCCCGTCGAACCTCTTCTTCTTTGTCTCTCTTGATCCTACCCAATTCACGTAATCGCCATGCCTCGAATTCAGCATCACGGTCGAGTCCGTCTGAATCGTCTACATCTGGAATCTCTTCTTCCTTCTCCTCTAAACAAAATATTTCAATAAAGCGAATCGCGGCAGAAAACATGGAGTTCGCTCACTTTCAGCCAGCTCTCTCTTAATACTCTCCGCAACCATATCGTGACTCTGCTTCCGCCGCTCTTCAGCTTCCCGCTCTTTCTTCCTCAGTGCTTCCTCGGTGTCCTGTAATAGGACCTCGCGTTCTGCAACAGTAGCTCTGCCACGTCTAAAACCACAGAATTAAATTATGAGCGAACGCGTAATAGTTGCAACAGCACACTCGCTTTGGAATGAATTTTGGACGGAATAAAACCTTTGGTTGTTCCTCTTCTTCTTCAGAGGAAGATTCGTATTCACTGGACTGGATAACATGAATCCAAAATGTATGTAGAGACAATACAATGAAAAGAGAACACACTTCGTCCTTGCCTTTAGCCACCCCGTCAGGTTTCGATTCCTCCTCATCCGAACTTTCTTCTTCTTCCTCTGATCCTTCTAGATGATAAAATATCTAGATCAGTGTGTTGCAACCCGCAAAGTAAAAACTGATCTCCCACAGACCTTCTAAAGCCGTCCTCCCGGACTCTTCCCTCCCTGCAACAATGACTTTCCCATCCGCAGAGATATTGACGTCCTTTAAAGCAACATTGATAGCTTTCGTAGCACCAGGTTTGACGACTGCACGTATTGGCGGCTTGGTATCCTCTTCGATTTCAAAGGTCTGATCACCTTCGATGAGGACATCTCCTCCCTCGTCCTCCAGTTGCTCTTGTTCGTCCTCTGAATCTGATTCATCAGCTTCGCCGGCCCCTTTCGGGGCCTTTCCTTTCCAATATCGAGCTGCAGGTCTTGCTAAACGGGGTGCAGGTTTGCGAGTTGTTGACATGATCTTCAGGCTTGTAGTGTATTCGGAAACTGCCGACTCGTAAGATCCCAATACGAAATAATTTAATTAGAACGAACGGGTTGGTAACGACCACGAACATATACAGTCGTACATCTTACATGTATAACATCATGACAACCAAATCAAAGCGATTATAATCACTCGTCAGGAAACTCAGCATTCCTCACACGCTCCACATACTCTCTAACCCAAACCGGCCTTCGTTCATTCAACTCTCTCAATTCCAGTCGCGCCTGAGCTCGACGGTCGGCCTCTGTCGCATGAGCTCCTTCTGTGGTTTCTGCATCCCCGTTACCAGGTTGCAGCACCGCAGCTTCTGTCCTAATCCTACCTTCCCGTCGCATCAACTCGGCCCTCCTTCGGTTCCACAGTGCAGGATGGACCGTCGTGACCAGTAGCATAACGAATGTCTGAATCTTGTGCATCAAACCAGGCTCACTAGGTGCCCCTAGTGGGGCATGTGCCGTAGCTGACAATGCGTCGTTTTCAAATCCGAGATTCACATTAGCCAAGGCATCCAACACGTAACTGGTCTGACCGCGTGCATGGTTTGAAGGCGTACCGCCAGGCGCTCCTTCCTGATGAAGTCGAGCGTTTGGCTGCTGGGCAGGATTAACATTACCCTGAACTGGTACTGCACCTCTCTGTTCACCCCGACCTCTACCCCGCAATGCTATTCTGAATGCATTCCAAACCTCATAAGCAATCCATGCACCAACAAGCAGAGCAATGAGAGGCGTTCTTGAAGGTGCAAAAAAGTAGACAAGGAACAGCGTTCTGAGTGTTAGCATGAACAACGATGCCATTATTGCGCGAACAGGAATCGCATGCATTTGTTCACCGGCCAGCCCATTTTCTGCGACGCGTAAAGGCGGAAGACCAAGATTCTGTAAACGAGGGTTTAGATCTTGGGCTCCTGGGTATTGGGTCGCTGGATTGAAGTAATATGGATTATAGGGGGCTGTAGGGGCAGAGGGTATAGTCAGGATCGAGTAAGTGTAACTAAGAGTTCTTAAAGCGTGCATTTGCAGCGCAGTAGGTTGTGCATGAGGTGTCTTCAGCTCAAGGTAATTCTGACCACTGTAAGTCGCTAAATCATAAGAAATATACAAAAAATAGCGTTAGTGTGCTTACCATATGACAACACGCTCGTATTTTGCACCGTCACCTTGGTTGGCCAATGGGATGGGTTCATCAAATACAGGCGGCCAAGACCAGCCGTAAGATTGGAGCATCGATATCGCTGAGCTCCTCGCAACTTCTAAAACCTCGGGAGTATACGACGGAAGGCTAACAGAACTGTTTGCAGTGAGCGCTGCGACTGCACACTCATGCTTATAAATTATGAAAGGATGTACATGGGCCGGAGAAATGAATGGGGTAGGCAAAACACCCGTGTTATGATACCCTGTAAAAGAAGAGAATGGCATTGGATACGGTTGTGAATTGGAAAATGCAGTTGGCTGTGAATGATGGGTTGGCGTCGGACCGTTGAATGCGGAAGACAAGCGAGAAAGAGCAGGGGAAGGGGTGGATGACTGTTGGCCTGGGGGAGTGGTTGTCCAGGCAGAAGGGTGTACGGCGAGATGGACGATTAGCGAGTCCTGAGGTGACTTTACATGAGGAAGATAATCAGCCATCAAGCCTCCGAATACGTGGGGGGTACACTCACAGCCCGTATATCCTGTACACGCTCCTCATCCGTCAGAAGTCTTCCTCTGTATATCAAACGTTGTCCCTCCACACGAGGTCCACCAGGACATGCTTTTGCAATCTCGGCCTTGATACTACGGATTGTAGATGTGTCAGGGACGTCGAGCATGAACGAGTAAGAGTGGCCGGGTAGCTCGACTCTAACAGAGATGTTCGACATGATTTGGAGTGCTCAAGCAGTGAAGATCAACCAGCAAGTCTGACTAAGGGATGGGTCGATAATGAAAATCACCGTGAAATGCAGACTGACGTGGCACAACAAGTTCTTGCCAGATTCGGATAAAATAAGCCAAACATTTACAAAAAAAACGTTATAGAACTACACGGCGATGGAAATTTGCACCTAAAACTTGGATACCTCGACCTGGTACATTATCCCCGGGATTACAGCTCAGACGTCAACCGTTCTGCCTTCTTTCGAGCTCAAGTATGCTAACTCAATAAGCTCGATGACCGCTGTGGCTTCCGCCCACTTCACCTCAAGTGCTTGTCCCTCGCGGATGGCCGCTGCGAGGTTAGTGAACAAACTTTTATAAGAACCACTTTCTGTTGTTTGCCAGCTGCGATACATGGTCAATACAAAACTTGATACGGCATTACCCTGTGTACGTACCGGTTGTGGACAATGCTACCGCTCTCAGTCAGATTCTCGATCTTCCCCCAAATTCGTTCCGGCTCTCTCCCAAAGCCAGCACCGTGAATAGTTGTTGCATCACTGATGACTTTGAGCTGGTCTTCTTGAACGTCGACCCCACATTTTTCAAATGTACCCTTGGTACCTCGTACAACGTAACGCAGTTGATGAGATCTAACAGAAAGGATATGACCCCTGAGGATGGCAGTCAGCGGATTAGGTCTGCTTGGTCCAACAGGATAGTGTAACAATATCGTGAACTAGTCGCCGTGAGCACAATCTACAATAGCAGTCAAAACCTTGACTTACTATATCGTCAATATTCGGATTTCCGATATTTCGCACATTTTGCGTGAACGCAGTCAACTTTGATGGTCGTCCAAATAAAACTAATGCCTGATCAATAAGGTGGGAGCCTAAATCATAAGTTGCGCCAGAGCTATCCTTCCAGGTGCCCTTCAAATCTGCGCGATAGCGATCAAAGCTTGGGTGAAGATAATGGAATCAACATAAGCCAAAACAGTTGGAAGTAGAACTCACCGAGATTCAAATTCGTGGATAGAACCCAGTGACTGAGCTGAGGCTGCAGGTAAAGCAAGGAGACGACGTAATGCCAGGAAATCTGAGTCCCAACGACGGTTCTGGAAGGCATAAAGGACCAAGTTCTTCGATTGGGCCAACACTCCCAATTCTTTGGCCTCGCTTGATTTGACTGTCACTGGTTTATCGACGAGAACTGGAAGAGACTGTCAACGCCGAAGGGATGATTAATTTTACCAACACACCATGTTTTCCTGCCTCCAGAGCAGCTTTGGTGTACGGATAATGAGTTTCATTAGGTGTACCAACGATAACCAACTCGATCTCCGGATCTGAAACTACTTCTTCTATGGAACGATAGATTGTTACAGAAATGCCGAATCGCTCCTGAAGTTTTCCGCCGGGAGACGTAGGATTTCTCTCAAGAACGGCTTGGAGAGTGAATAGTTCTGGGAGGGCGAGGATGAAAGGTACGTGAAAAGTGAATCCTGACAGTCCTGTGCCCAAAACACAGGTGCGAATAGGCTCATATAAGGAAGACATGACAGAAAGATGGATGAACTACAGTTAACTCAAGCCTACGAAGATTACGCCTCGATTTTAGGTACCAGCGGACGCCCGCGCTTGATCATCAGTAATGCGAGTGAGTAGTACTTATACACTGAGTGGATGAAAAGTAATCACATGTGGTAGTAGTTTCTGGACAGTGAGCATATGGGGATTTCTCGGATGAGTGGCCTGGCGGCTGATGAAGAACCTGAACCTCAAGATTCATCGAAAGCTTTAGTAACTAGATAGACTTCGGACTTTGACAATTGCTGGAGACTGGATTGTTGGAGCCTGGATTCTGATGGATTCTGATGATGTTTAGTTTAAGAGCTGAAAAAGGGCAACATCTGATTTTACCACCAACTATTAGGATAAACACCGGACTTAGTGAACGGTAGGAACACATTCGTGGTGTCGGCTAGTTTTGGACTGGAGAAACTATTAGACCTAATCGCGAGCCAACCAGACTCTGGACGTTGGACGGTCGTTGGAAGTTGATGCATGTGCGATGGTGCAGCGCCTCCTGTCGTCGTCTAGATCCATATGGTGATCGCACGGCAAATAGTAGAACTTGAAGGGGCCACAACAAGCTCGACCTTGTTGCCATCATCATGTCACTTCTCCTGAATCCACCCAGCTCTTTTCTTAAAACTCTGGCTGCTCTGATATTGATACTGAGCTGCGTTGTTGCCCAACTCTCTCTTCCGAATCCACCATTCCTGCCTCCAGACGCATCCTCAGGGGCTCAACAGTCTTCGCCAGAAATCCCGAATTCAAAATGGTCAACTTTGCTCGGCAATTCCATCTATTTCTACGAGGCACAAAGAAGCGGAAAGTTACCAACTACGAACAGGGTATCGTGGAGAAATGACAGTTGTCTCAACGATGGCCAAGATGTCCAACTCGACCTCAGTGGCGGGTACTACGACGCTGGAAGTATGTACCCAATTCATAATGAACCAGGCCAGTCTTATTCATAACTATGACGCCAAGATTTTATCAAGTGCACCTTCCCCTTGGTAAGTACCTCCTATACCAGGAAGATTGATGTCTCTTTTCATTTCAGCGCCTCAGTCGTTCGCCGTCATGTCAATTTGTTGGGGTGCGAACGATTTTGGACGAGGTCAGTTAGCTTTGAAATTCTCGATAATACAAGCATCACCATCACCACTCTTCAAGGGTACGATTTAGCAAACCAGACAGCATACTTGGATGACATGCTGCGATGGAGTTTAGGCTGGCTGATGAAGGTGAGACATGCATCGACGCGATATACAATCAACTCATACTTGCAAAGGCCCATCCCGCAGACAGGACATTATATGTTCAGATTGGCACAGGTATAAGACATCTTCCACCGTAAGAATGAACTTGAAATCAGACAAATCCGGCAGGTAAATCCGATGACGCCTATTGGGGTGGAGATCTAGGGATACCAACTTCAAGACCATCATATCAAATTAATGATACAAGGTCTTTAGTCTGTGCCCATCGAAGCCCGTTAGCATGCTGATTATGTGTTGCATTCAAGTCCAGGAACAGATGCAGCAGCAGCAGCCGCTGCCGCCTTTGCCTCCTGTTCATGCCTATACAATAATCGTAGTGTTACATCGTCCTCCACTCTTGCCTCTCTCCAAAACTCGTCCTACGCAAATACTCTCCTCGTTCATGCTCAACAACTGTATACTTTTGCGGTCAACGCAACAGGAGGTCAAACGACATACCAATCGTCCGTGCCGATCGTTCAAGACAGTTACCCTTCGTCTGGTTATGGCGATGATCTCACAATAGCTGCTCTTTGGCTCTCATTGGCCACAAATTCACCATCTCTGTATCAAGAAGCCGCCGGTTTATACAACAAATACAAACTACAGGATCAAGACAGTATTTTCAACTGGGATTCTACAACTCCCGGACTGGCCGTCTTATTTGCTCAAATATCCAAAACGTATCCCGACTTGACCAATGGAAACGTTTCACAATGGCAAGCACAAGCAGAGAGATACTTCGATCACATTGTATCTGGACAGAGCCCAGGACACTTAACGAAAGGTACCCTTCATCTGGTTATCAATCATGGCCACATTTCTAAAATCTGTCCCAGGCGGACTATTATATTATACCGAATCATCGGATGCGAGTCTCAATCCCGCGCTAAACGCTGCAATGCTCATGTCTCGATACGCTACTTTGGCGACAACATCTAACAAAATGTCTTCCTATTTGGTGAGCACTTTGTTGCAGAGTTTGCACACGGATTCATCTGGTTTAGAATTTCGCTCAAGGACAAGTCGATTATTTTCTTGGCAAAAACCCTATGTCAGGTTCGTCCTTGTATCCAGGACAATTGAATGCTTCTGAGTATATATCAAGTGCCTTATGTTGTTGGCGCTAACCCGAATTCTCCTCAAAACCCACATTCTGCCATGGCGAGCGGAGGGAATGACATTGGCAATATAAACAACTCGCCGCCCCAAGAAGCGTATGTACTGTATGGTGCAGTTATTGGAGGGCCTGATAACAATGACAATTACTACGACTTGAGAGACGACTGGCCCCAGTCAGAGGTGAATTATTCCCTTGCCATCCAAACCTAGATTGACGTGAATATTATTATAAAGGTTGCCATAGACTATAATGCTCCATTGTTAACGCTGGCCGCAATGCACGTCATGAACGATTCCAACGATCCTTTTTACACTTCTTCACAAGCAGGAGCTTATCACAAACCAAACGGACATCCTTGCGATGCGGCTTACCCGTGTCACCATCTCAGCAAAGGGGTCAAGATTACACTGGCCGTGGTCATTACTGTTGTCGGATGTATACTTATTGTTCTGTTGGGATGGTGGTTTGGCATTATAAGGAGAAAGGGAGCTGTTAAACGAACTGCTGACTAACAGAGTGTTCTCAACTAGTGACATTTGATGTGATAGGAGGATGATCCAGCTGCTCTCTTTCGATGTGAACGTCGTACATATATCTGTTGCAATAGATCCATCTTGTGATCCCCTTCCAACTCCACCTCAGGCTATCATCCCTTCGGGTTCAACTAGAACCCCCGCTTCGAAATACAGAGAAGAACCCCACAAGTTAGATAGGTTGAATGAAATTGGGCTTCTCTTGCGGCAAGGTAATACTAGTCCCCGTTTGAATGGTATGAACGAACCTGAGGTCAGGTGATCAATACTTACTCCTTCGTGACTCTCCGTTGACCCGCTGCGGCCTGCGCGAACCAGAAACTACATTCAACTTGAGAACGATGTAGGGGTAATAATACACTTGCAAGTTGCTCGCAGACGGTCTGATTTATCTGCATCATCATGAACATTAGAACACCTAAATTGTCAAAAACATTTCCGAGGGATACATTCGATCATCAAGAATTTGAGGGATGGCATTGAGGCAGTGTCAGGCTGGATTTTAATAATCGTTGGATTGGCTTTTACTTGTACATATATTACATACATAGATCAACCTGAACCGTACAATAGTGGAGATTGAGAAGATTGCGGTGCTATGCACTGACCTCTCGCTTCAAGTCATAGCACTTGGCACATCACACTTGCGTCCATCTCGTCCAGAAAGCAGGGTCCTCCGCAGCACCAGGATTCATGCACATTCTCAAAGCCTTCGTCCGACGATCGGGAGCATCATAAATTGTCTGCCATCCATGCGAAGCAAGCACGAGAGAGCGCCAAACATCTTCTGCCTCTAGTGCGACTGGAGTCTGAACGTTTGACGAGATCCCTGAACACCAGATGTCATACGCTGTGCACGATCCTGACATCGTTTGAATATGAGATATCTTCACGGACGCTGTTTTAGCAGCAAGAGCAAAAACGATTCGTATTATAGGAATGCACTCGCTGTCTTCGAACCGATCGAATATTCCTAGATTGAAAGGGTCCATAGCATCGAAAAGACACCGGTCAGGTTCGGACGTATACGCTGAATCGTTTTTTGACTGCCAAAGGATGACCCCAACGTTTTCAACCTGCAACCTGCTCTCTCTGTATATAAATGGAATTATTCCGTCGACGCCAGTCTGACTAGTTGCACACAACACTGCTGCGCCTCGAGAGAGGAGGCGCAGCAGATATTCGCGTTTGATGACAATACGCTGATGCACCTTGACAAAATGGTTGAAATGGATTTTCGCGCCATCAAACGCGTCAGCGAGTATGGTTTGAGAGACCGTTCTAGATTTTTTGTACGCGTCCGATGGCTTTGCAGAGAGGATTGTGTCGCTTTGCCGAAACAGGTTTTTAAGGAGACTTTTGACAGTGATAACGCGGTGGTTTCCAGCGCGAGTATCTTGCATCCCGACCGCTCTATCCCTGGCAAGCGTGAGGAGAAGCATAACGACAAATTCACCTCTGTCGCCTTTGTGAATTGAGAAGCCTGTCATCACGTGTTGAAGTGCCTTCGGTGCATCAAAGTCTGGATTGTACATGATCTCATAGGCTGCTTCGGAGAGGATAGGTTCCGATGGACATGTAGTGATCATGCTCTCGAAGCCAGGTAACACCTGGAGGCAGACACGCATGTGTGCCTCCACCTGCTTCTGTTCTTGGACTGAAGAAGTGTATGTCGTTGAATGGAATTCAATAGGTAGGCGCTGAGAAAGACAGGCCAATTTCTGAGCGATGTCGAGTTGATGAAATGGCTGCGCCTTGTTTAGGAGCTTCTCAGCTGCGAAACGAACAATTCGTTGTCTAATGTGCGGATCCTTGGTCAGGTGATAGCGAGAGCAGAACCTAGTAAGTTTCGGGTCATCATCAAATTTGCTAATGTGTTCAGAGCACTCTTACAAAGGACGTCCGAGAGTCACGATGTGCGCGTCACTAGCAACTTCTTCCAATGTACATGATCCATCCATAGCAATCTTTCGCGCTAGCTGATCAAAGCCAAGGTCGGTGAAGGGCATGATTAGAACGAGTTCGCCAATCTGGACACGCGTCGAAATATCGTCATGCTTTGCTGAGGTGAATTGGGCCATTTTTCCCGTCGTGGAAAGGAAAACGGAGAACAGCCGGTGCTCGTTCAGCGCTCTTAGACAGCGGCGAAGTTCTGAAAACGCAGACCACGTTGGAGACGAACTTTCTTCCTTCAGACTTGTCAACGTGTGTGCCTCATCAAATGCCAGTACGATCACCGGCTCGTCGACCTTCAGCGGTGAGGGATCGGGCGCCTTCGTCCCCGCCGCCATTTCTGCAAGTCGTGCGGAGGATCTCATAGCACCGGGTGTCGAAGAGGGAGGTGAAAGGTGGTCTTCTTCATCAAGCAAACAACGAATTAACTGATCTGCCACATCTGTGACTAAGAGCGGTTCCTTATCTAGAGGGTTAAATCAGCGGGGAAGTATCGCTGGTGAAGATAGCTCCTAACTAATCACCGTAACGCAGCTTAGGCACCGGAGACTTTTGGCTTTCAACTGAGGGATCCAGATCCTCGTCTCGAGACTGTTTTGCCTCGACAAGCATCTTTGCATCCATACATCAGGCCTGGTCAAATATTGGAGCAAGTCCAGCGTACCTGATCTGCCCTTTGTACCACATTGGTATAAAATCTCTGTCTATTTATGTTGTGCACGCGCATTGTTTGGGCATCCGTCATGAAGTGCCGGAACGCGCCAGGAAGGTCCGTATGATCTGTTCCGTCGACCAGAAGCTGACGAACTGTCGTTTCTGTCTCAATAAAAATGGACGTTACGAATGCATGAGCACGCAAGAATACCTCATCTTGGGATCCTGTGCGAGTGAGAAAATGATAGGCTTCTGTATCTGAGGCAGGAAACCCTTGAAAACCGAAAATTAATCAAGAGAAATTACAACACATTTATCAACCGTACCTTTACCCTCCGGTTTTCTAAGATTGATTGGGATCACGAAATGGGTTTTGGACATCTCATCTACTGTTCGAGATTTGCCCATACCCGATGACTGAACGATAGCAGCAAAATGAGCGTAAATGGTATTCCCTGAAGGGAAGCGATTCTTGTGATGTCCTGCGATGTGGCTCCACAGAGCTTCTGCAGCGTCTCCAACATATGGCTGTTCCCAGGACAGTTCAGTTGCTGTTCGATACGATGAGGGCGTTGTAATTTGGGAAGAGCGACAGTCACTTGCCAAGTACAGAGGCAGTAATAGACACTTCCAGGAGTTGGTTGCCCTTCTCGTCACGATTGTTTTCACTGTCGATATACGCGCTTGCACGGAGGATTTCTAGGGAGTGAGGCACTGTTAGAAGGAGAAGCTCTTTCAATTAGAACGAGATATGGCATACTCAAATTCCGTATATCTTTGAATTCCTGGATATTCCATGCTGCTGTCAACTTCTCAATTAACTCCGGATGATCTCTAACCAATTTCTTGGCCTCCCGAATTTTCTCGTATTTCGAATCAAGAAGTCCTTCTGAATTGGATACGATCTCCTGGAGAAGGGATACTGCTGAGTAGAAGTTGGAAGGCTCGTTGCTTTCGGACTCGAGCACTGTCTTGTCCAGGAGAGCATGAGTGGCGTCATCGAAGACATTTCGTACAACCTCCAAAGGCATCTCCAATTTACGCCGACTAGCACCAGGTTTGTCCGTTGGGGAATCAGTCTGAGAGATTGATCGTTTGAGAGAAGTGCTCGAGGCCACGTTCATGAGGAAGTCGCCGAGACTAACATCGTTCCGTTGTGTGTAAGTCTGATCAACATTTTGTGGTACAAAATCACGTGCAGCAATCGATTAACTTACCAACTCACAATAGAGACCGAGAATAGAACTGCGAGTGTTTATCTATAAGTAAAATACAGCTCGGCGTCATCAGTGTTTGAACTTCAAGTTGAGCTTGAATCGAGATGCATCATCGAGTGTAAGCGATTTCGACAATTGTTACATAGATCAGCATTATCATTACACTGTGGGCAATGACTGTCATATCCCGATCCAACTCCTTAGGATCCCGTTTGGACTTCCGTTTCTACTTCATTTCTGTTTTCCTCTTCTGTCTCTGAGTTTACTATTGTACTAATGTAGAGTAGTTTCGGTAGTTAGTTATCTCCGCATAGCCTCTATCACCGGAACTCCTATGACCCCTATCAGTATAGCTTCACACAGCATTCCGTAGTCACTCCTTTGTTCCATGTTAGTATTCCGCTCTAGTAGATAGCCGGACTCCGAGTATATAAACCGTAGTTACATCCGTTTGTATTCCTTAGTTCGAATATCGACTTAGACTCGTCTCTGCTCTCCCCTCGTTCCTCTAAGTGTGACAACTCCTCGGAGTTCCATACTGTCTTAAAGTAGTGTCTTGAAATCGGAACAACGAGACGTGGTGAAGGGCGCAGCTTCTTATAAGCTGAAGCCAAGTTCCGCTCGTATAGGAATTCCTTCGGAGTTCCTTCCGTATTAGAGATTCAGCTCTTAACAATGACCGGCTAAACCCATGAATAAATTCTGGTTTGTTTGTGTGTTTGGGTAAAATAAATCCCCATAATGAGTTGTGTGCCATTTTTTATTATTTTTTATCTTTGCTTTACAAATTACTCACTAAACACTCTGCAATATTAGTATGAGTTATCTTTAAATTTGTGCATATTTAGTGCCCATAATACGCTCACTCTTATCCCATTGAATATATTTGTAATATAGCAAAATACAATCCTATAAGCCCATAAAGGGTTTCTTTAAATTAAACTCACTGAGCAAATTATGAGTAAATTGAGATATGTTGATGTTGATATAGATTACTCATAATTTGCTCAGTGAGTTTAATTTAAAGAAACCCTTTATGGGCTCATAGGATTGTATTTTGCTATATTACAAATATATTCAATGGGATAAGAGTGAGCATATTATGGGCACTAAATATGCACAAATTTAAAGATAACTCATACTAATATTGCAGAGTGTTTAGTGAGTAATTTGTAAAGCAAAGATAAAACATAATCAAAAATGGCACACAACTCATTATGGGGATTTATTTTACCCAAACACACAAACAAACCAGAATTTATTCATGGGTTTAGCCAGTCATTGCCCACAGTGTTATGCGATGGTGGCAGCAGGTTGCTGTGCCATGTACAGGCCATTCCCTCCAAGCCACAGCACCTACAAGATCGCACCTGTGTCCAACCCATCCAGTCTTCTGCAGCACAAGGCTTCATGCACGTTCTCAAAGCCTTCGTCCGACGATCGGGAGCATCATAAATTGTGTGCCATCCAGTGCGACTGGAGTCTGGACGTTTGACGAGATCCCTGAACACCAGATGTCATACGCTGTGCACGATCCTGACATCGTTTGAATATGAGATATCTTCACGGACGCTGTTTTAGCAGCAAGAGCAAAAACGATTCGTATTATAGGAATGCACTCGCTGTCTTCGAACCGATCGAATATTCCTAGATTGAAAGGGTCCATAGCATCGAAAAGACACCGGTCAGGTTCGGACGTATACGCTGAATCGGTTTTTGACTGCCAAAGGATGACACCGACGTTTTCAACCTGCAACCTGCTCTCTCTGTGTATAAATGCATCGACTCACAAACTTGGAAGGCCGGTATGTAGAAGACTTGTTCGTTGGTAGGAACAAAATCCCTGTATTAATAGCCTCAGCCATCCAAGGTACATGACAAACGCAGAGTGCGAATTCTCACAGCCCACTTTGAAAGTCTGATCTCAGAAGGCCTGAAGTGACATGACTGAAACAACATGATAATGGCGACCGATAGGTAATTTTAAATAATTGTACAGTAGCTTTGCGCTGAGGGACTTGTAGCTGTGTACATACGAGATATCAGAAGAAAGGAGGAGATCCCCTGTGAGCAGTTCACGCATTGGCCATGTTCTCACGTTTCCGTTATCGCATTCACCACAGCGCGAAGCCTCGCCCTCCCACATCATCCAGAACATCGCAATCCCACCTCTCCGCTGGGCGCAGGATCATTTATCTTGATAGGGTTTCGGGGAATTCGAGCGGTACACTATCTGCTGCGACATTGGTGGTACTGTAAAAGCAGAGTTGCGTTCCCATAGCACTGACAGCGTGCAGAGTCGGAATGGGGCATACACCTAGATTCCAAGTGAGATTATCAGAATTGTGCCTCAGCCTCTCAGATACCGGAGGGAAGAGGGTGTACAGGAGCTTGTTGTAAGCTCAATCACTTTTGCTAGCCAGTCGCTGAAATCAACCTCTGGTCGTGTAAAAGTGGCTGTGCACCACAGCACCTTTGTGCTATATCAGCACGTGGACATTACGCATATGGTCAGGTACAATGTAAAAAAGAGACTAAGTAGTGGTTGGAAATCTATCTGACGAAGGTAAGGGGACTGTTGCAAGCAACCGTAACTAACGAGACATTTGCATAGATGTGAAGAATCAATAAACCTGAAAGGCATGTGAGAAGAAGGCTTATTCGTTGTTAGGAATAAAACGCACCTCGAGGACGTATCGTTCCTCTCCCTTCAAACTCTCAAGATAATCCCCCGCAACCTTGGCATCGGGAGCAAGATTGTTAGCAACTAGGGAGTTTACCAGTGCTTCATAAACGTCTGGCACAGGCCATGTCGGACCACACAAGTAGAAGGCTCCCTCTTTCTCATGCAGCGCCTTGACCAAGGTTGAACCATCCTCTTCCATCTTGTGCTGAATATATACCTTCTTAGGGCCATCCCGAGAAAACGCGAACCCAGCCTTGGTAATTATTCCAGACATAATGTAGGCCTCGAGTTCTTCTCCGTATAAATATTCTTGCGACTGGTGTCGAGAGCCGAAGTAGTAGTAGATAGGACCCACAGGTATATTCTGTTCAACTTGCAAGGCCCGGTACTGCAGGAATGCTCGGAAAGGAGCAGCGCCCGTTCCGAGGCCAGCAAGGATGAGGGGTCGTGTGGAATCGGCAGGCAACTAGGAGCACAGATTATTTTGTGAGAACGCAAGAAGCGTGCGCGCAATTACTCGCCTTCATGACACTGGGTTTGACGGAGACAGTCACCTTTTGTCCCACTTTCAAACCAGCAAGGTATCTTGTACATTGACCATACCGAGTATCCCCTTCAAAGAAAAACATTAATAGATAACTATGAGAAAGAGAATGAATACATACCACCAGGAGTGACCCATTCGACAGTAACGACAAGCAAGTCGACCCGATTTCCAACAACCGCTTGAGCACTTGCGATACTGTAATGCCTTGGCTTGATGTCTCCCACGAGCTCACAAAGAACTTCAATACCCGGCCTCGCACTCTCGTATCGTCTCAAAACATCGGCAAAAGTGACTGTCTCCTTGTCTGACAATTTCTTGAGTGTCGAAGTTCCTTCTGCAGATCCGATGAACTGCAAAGCCAACTTATCCATTTTGTCCGTAGCATATGCAGCAAGATCTGTGAAGAATGATTTAGGAGGCTTCCCGAACAGATCGATTTGTTGTTGTAGCGCTTGGAAAATCGTTCTAGTATGCACTTTTCCCTCGACCCCAGGTATAGGAATCGTGATTAACCTGTCAGGCGATACCCCGTACCAAGAACAGAAATCCAGGACATCCTGTTCATCATTCCAACCATGCACCCCTAAAGCCTCACCAATCTCGTACTTCAAACCAGTCCCGGTAGTGTCAAACTCGAGATGGAAGACGTTGCGATCATAGTCCGCGGGAGTGAGTCGTTTATTCACTGCACAGGTTACTAAGAACGTGCGATCAGGTAATTCGGGATGAAGACAAGGATTCTGAGGATATTCTTCTGTCGAAAGAGGATACGGAGGGGTGAAGACGCTTGGGAAGAGGATGTGCTTGGCAGCGTCGTGCCATGATCCCAGCTTTGCACCGTTGATAACTGTCTCTCCTTCTTCAGTCTCCACCACGATAGCATTAAACGAGAAACCCTTGAGAGTGGTACTGGATTCCTGATGTTCAATTGCTTCTGTTAAATCTGAACATCAGATCAGATGTCAAGGTAACGAACAAAAAAGTAATCACCTGATCTAGGGATAACTATTCTGCGAAGAGCTGACCAAGCGCATCCACTGGCTTTCGTCAAGTCGACATCCTTCAGAAGCTCGCCAAGTGCTGACTTCCGCACAAGTTGCATCATTTTATTCTCCTTCGCTGCTTCACCCAAATACAATCGCAAAAACGCGAAATACACCAGGGTCGTTTGCATAACACCCTTGAAATCAGTGGTCACGCCGAGCGACCCCTTGGACAACCCGACGGCATCGAATGTGCAAATTTGTAGGTTCGACCCATTGATACATGTAATCGATTCTTGAGGTAGGTTCGAGAGGAGCTCTTCGACGGTCCATGAAGTGACCACCAACACCGGAGAACCATGTCTGGCGTATTTCAAGACTGCATGGGACTTGAGAAGTGTTTCATCAAGGACGACTAAAAAATCTGCCGTTTGTGGGCGGATCGAAGGTGAATCGCCCTTTGGAGACAAGGTAATACTATCAAGGGTAGTGCCGCGCGGTCTGGAAATCAGATCGTGGTTGGTGAGGTGGTAGCTTGATATCGCATTGCTGGCTAAAAAGGCCTGCTCTATGACTAGGGGGAGTACAGATAAGGTTGAACCGGGTGTACTGAAGAAAGCTAGGTTCTTCGCAACAGGTGAACCTGAGGGGGCGGCCGCAACCAGATTTGGTGCAAATCCCAACATATAACTCTCGAAGACAGAGGGAGACAATATGAACTCCTGCGTACGTGTCGGGACAATTCGATGGGCCTGGATAACGGGTCCGGTGCCTAATAGTGATCCAAGGACATCCGTGTACAGAATTCCCTGTGAAGATTCCGAGGGTATATCGTCGAAAACATGCACCGTCTTAACAGTAGCCGGTAACATTTCGAGAAAAGCCGGCTCGTCCCAAGGCCTCAAGACTCGCACGATAATGACTCCTAGATTGGAAATCTTGCTTACGATGGCCTTTGCAGACGATGCCAATGGTCCATTGAGTAACACAAGGACGGTATGTGCTTGTCGATCACCGACGTAGTCAAACAACCCATAACCAGCTCCTCGTAAAGCATCGTGCAGATCAAGATTGGAGTCTGCTTTTGATATAGGATCGAACGAGTGTCCGATTTCACGAGACGCGGAATAGTGGTCGAAAATGTGTATGACGTGGGTATTGATCTGGTAAGACAACGCTGCAAGATCAACGGATTCCTTAGCGGAAGAGGAAAGGATGATAGACAGGTCATTAGGAAGAATGGAGACAGCGGGATTAAAATGTGCGAGGGATGGAGACAACGCAAAATCCTCCCCTACAGGCGTCACATTGGGAACTTGAATGACGAGCCTGCTTGTTGGTGTGGGATGGGGTAACTCGGATAACGAATCGGCCATAGCAGCGAGGCCAGTCGGAGTGGTATATGCTGTGAAGACAGATCCCTTTGCGGCATCCGTGCTTGTTCCTTGGGACAACCTGCCGACCAATGTCAAGCCTGCACCAGACCTCGTTTGCAAGCTGATGACGGGCGCAACGTTCTGATTGGAGTGAGACCATGCTTTAGTCAAGATACCAAACCCGACCTGTTCAGCCAAGTCGTAGATAAAAACACCAGAACTAGTGGACGACTTCGATGCAATTAACTCTATGTGAGAAGACGCCGGGAAGAGTGGAGACCTCGACAGGTTCTGGGAGTCAACTGTAGTTGGTTTAAAATGAGGAGAAGAAGGTACGGATAGTGTGGACGTCGGCGACAAGGGCGTCGACACTCGGGAAACCTCGGTGGCCATTGTAGCTCTCCTTGGGCGACTAAACTAGCCTTTACCATACTCATTTTTCATGCTCTATATACTTTTCAGAGAGCAGATGGTGTGAAATTGCGTCACTTTTGACGATCACGTGATTGAAGGTATCTTATGAGTCAGTGACTCAAGCCTCATCATAACTCGTCGGGGATTTCAATGTAAGGTCCCGTTGTATTGTACCTTGCTTTACATAATTTACACGTTACAAGTTAGAATATCCTAAGTTATGTAAAGGCACAACTGGGCCTTAAGTCCAGTAGTGCCGGTGGTATATAGCTGGAATGGCAGTCTCATGAGTTTTTGCGCCTTTTTCACTCTAGAAAGTCTTCACATGTTTGACCGAGAGCCGCGCGTTTCTTGGCGAGGAGCTTATAGTTGGTCCGATGGCGCCGTCGTTGCCGCTCGATGCTGCGCCTGGGATTTTGCAAATTCCCACTAGGAAATCTCATGGTGTCGTAACTAGCTCCTAGTACGCAACAATTCCCCCAAATCCAAATCCAAATCCGATATTCATCATAATGTACAACTATCAAATTGTAAAAGATCCCTATGGTAACTTCAAATCGCAAATTTCACTCTTTGAGCGTATTAAACAAACGATCCCCCTGTCGTTATAGGTCAGAAAATACACCCCTTTACAAGACCAAATATTTACCGCATCGCCCAAACCTGGGAAGATCAACCCGTCCTTAGTCAATTCTGGATCCAGGGCTGCGACCCAGATCTAAGGGATAAACGTTATTTCAAGGGACAGAAACCTAATTGAGTACACACATCGAGATCCGGGAATTCCGTTCGTACGTGTTTCAACCCGGCCTCGGATGAAAGTACAGTAAGAAGCTTGATATTAGCAACTGAGACAACGGAACATTATGGGATAGGTGGAGAAAAAGAGGGAATGAAGACCAACCGGGGATACCCCAATCTGTAATCATGGCCAGGGCAGCAACTGCAGTTCCACCGGTAGCCACGAGAGGATCTAGGAGAAAGACCGTATCTACCGTTGGCTGTGAGGGCAACTTAGAGTAATCTGATAGATGACGCCAAATCAATATAAAGTTTCCCCAGCTGGAAAATTCCTACATTCTACAGGTTGTAGACTGGACTTTTCCCTATAAATGCCTTCAGACGGGTATGAGTCTTTTGTGATTTAATCTAGGCGATCAGGAAAGGCGGCAAACCAAGGTGATAAACAGCAGCTGATCTTCAGGATATAATTCAGCCTACTACTATGGAAGACAGCTCCAATCAACGTACGGGAACAAAGTCAGGAGAGCATCCGTCATCCCAAGTCCAGCCCTCAATACTGGTGTGAGGCCGATTCTAGGTTTAATCACAAACCCTCCAAATGGGCCAATAGGCGTTTCCTATTGGCAAAGTTTGTCAAGTGAGTAGGGCGATCGTCTTCGGACAATAAATAAAAATACACACGCCATGGACTGGCTCTTCTTCGAGATCTCTAGTAGCCTCTATACCAAGTATCATACTAATATCATTGATGGCCTATCGTTGGCATAAGATTTAAGAAAGGTCTCCATTGTTCATAGTATACCTGCCGGAATTGTTGAGGGCTAGTAGTCGTTTGGCGCAGTGTCACTAGTCTATCGTTGACCAGAGGATGCTGTAGAATGGTAACCCGTCCAGACATGATATAAGAAACTGAGTGAAAGTATATAATCAAGGGATCTGAGTCTCAGAGCAAGAATATAGTAACCGGCGGATGATTTTCATGATCGCGCGAACGCGGAGATCAACTACATAGTCCGGTAACCGAACGGTAAAATTACCACGCTCACATTTCGCATTATACGGGATCAACGACGTTTATATTCACAAGGTTTGAGTAGGTCGCCCCTGGATATGATTTTCTCCCATTCTCGTTCACTTTTAGCTTTCCTGGCTACTTTTTTAAACTCAAAAAGTACGAAATGTGTGTTGCTTTCGTCCTATGGTGGTGGATTAAAGAAAGTCCGGTGATAGGTAAGCTTCCTCACCTTCGACTTGAGTTTGAATCCAATCGACGAGACCAACGAAAGAAACTGATCTACATTTACGAAACGACTTGTGACTTCCGCGATTTTGAACTCGCCGCTGAAAAAGAGTAAGTCAAGGGTACTTCACGGTGGTCACAGAGAAGACGAACCCCGGTTTGAGAATTCTCCAAACTTCGCGAACACATCTTGGCCAATTTGATCCCATCAAACTGAGCGCACAGACAGCAACATCGACAATATGTCCTTCGCCTTCACAGACCTCTCCATCGATGCCTTCAGACCCCGGAAGTGGCAATCTATGACAAATATCGGCCTCGACAACATAGGTTCCATCAGAGACTAGGTCATATGAGTGGACGATCATTCCTTTGGGGGCGAGAGAGCGAGCCAGAGCAGCATCGCCACACCCGAGGTCAGCAATGACAGTTCTAGCTGGATATGACCCCAAGAGTGACGCATAATGAGTCACGGGGTTGGAGGGCCATGCACGGACTTGATTGCGAAATCCTGTATGATACTTCAATGTCATTGGTACATCGCATCTGGAATGTTGAACAAAGAATGTGTACTTCTTGGAACATGCTTGGATCTTTGCGCATCATTTCCACAGCACGTTCACTGTCTGATTTGTAAAGCATCTCATTAATCCATCTGAAAAACAAAGATGGGTACTGGTAATATGATTACAGATAGAGGAGACTTACCGAAAACGAGCACTGTCAAGACTTTGCTTCATACGATGTTGGAGGGCAGTAAGCCTGTTAGATGCAGGTGCGTCGGTACCATCATAGGATTCATCACGTTCAGATGATGAAGACGAATGTGAATTGTCTGGTGTCTTCTCCCGTTTACCACCTTTCGTTTCCTTCAATGTAAGAGAACTCCCATCCTTTTGACCTTTGTTCTTCTTCCTTGGTG
>QGOD01000291.1:0-16396 GCA_003313065.1 Sarcodon sp. MG97
ATGGAAAGATCGATGCTTCGCTCGGTTTATCGCATAATATCACCTGCAAGATTGGCACTATTACGATATTCCTGCAAATTCATGTTATTAGATCACCAGCCTACGACTTGCTTCTAGGTCGACCCTTCGATGTTTTAACTCGTAGCCTCGTCAAAAACTTCGCGAACAAAGATCAAACAATCACTATTTGGGATCCGAATTCCAATCGGATCATTACACTCTCAACAATTCCCAGAGGTCCTCCGAGATATCTTCGCACAAGCGAAGACCCCGCAGATTTTCAGTATTCGATGAAATGATGGAACATCATGGAGAATTCACTTGCATTATCGCCCTTGAACAATCTAATTATACGATTGAAGCCTATTCATCTATTCCCATTACTACTGAGCCTTTGAATTTAGTTCAAACTTATTTATCAGCCTGCGAAATCCCTCGCTCAATGCACGACTCTCCATCATATGATCCCCTTCTCTCTCTCTTCTCTCTTACTCCAGTTACTTCCTCTATTGCCTCTATGCCCTCTATCGACGTTTTTGCTTCTAAAAAGTACAAACCAGTTGCCCAGAAAATTCGACCAGTCTTAGCAGAGCTCCCTAGCAAATTTCAAATTACTCAAAAGATTATTGGTGACCCTCTAGCCTCTATGCCAGAACTTAACCCATGTCCTCCCCCATTCATTCCAACCTTGCGATATTCTCTAGAACATCACGAAATTATCAACAAGAATCATCCCGGTAATTTTCTATGGTCACAGGAGCGCGAATTAATGCACTCCTTTATTCAATTACAGGAGAAAGGCTTTGCATTTGATGATTCAGAGCGAGGTAGATTTCGCACTGATTTCTTCCCAGCAGTCAACATCCCAGTCATTCCTCATACCCCATGGGTCCAGAAGAATATTCCTATTCCTCCAGGGATTTTCGAAGATGTCTGCGCAATTATTCAAAAGAAAATCGAAGCTGGTGTCTATGAATCTTCTAATTCCTCCTATCGCTCTCGTTGGTTTTGCGTGTTAAAGAAAAATGGAAAGCTTCGCATCATCCACAGTTTAGAGCCACTAAACCAAGTCACTATAGCACATTCTGGAGTACCTCCTATTCCAGATTATTTAGCAGAACGTTTCGGCGGTCAAACCTGCAGTGCTATGCTCGACTTATATGTTGGATACGACGAACGACCTATTGCAGAATCTTTGCGCAACCTTACGACATTCCAGACCCCCTTCGGCGCACTTCGCCTAGTCACCCTTCCAATGGGTTGGACTAATTCAGTCCCAATATTCCATGATGATGTAACTCACATCTTACAGCCTTCCTGGAGATTTTAAGGACATCACCCATATACTCTCTGTCCTAGACAAATTCAAGAAGGATGAAGTTATCACAGCCCTTAAAAATCTCACTGCAACTTTATCCCCTCTTACCTCCTCTGTTTCTGCTTTATCCTCTACTTCACTCAAGCCTACCCCCTCTCAGAAGAAATCAAAACCCACTTTAAAATGTGAATTCTGTAGTAGACTTGATCACACAGAGGACAAGTGCTACACCAAAGCCAGGGTCAAGCAGGAAATCCAGCAAAAGATCTCTGCCCAGGTCCAACCAGCCACTAGCCAAACTCCAACTGCCACTGCCACTGCCTCTATTGCATCTCTAGCAAGTTCCCTTTCTTCATCATCACCTCTCCAATACAACTCTTACTATCATTGGAATGCAGACACAGGGGCCTCTGCTCATATGACCCCTCATAGATATTGGCTTAGAAATTTCAAGCCTTTTCATACAAAGATTCAATTGGCAGATAGCTCAGCTATTTATGCTGAAGGAACTGGCAGTGTTCAATTCCAACTAGTGGTAGATGGTCAAAAGCTAAGGACTGTAGAGTTCTCTAATGTCTTATATGTTCCAAAACTCCAGAACAATCTTCTCTCTATCCTATTCCTCACCAAACATAGATATTTTGATGTTCATATCACTGGAGACACTATGCAATTTCAGCTGGACAATACTCTCATCTTTGAAGCAAAAGTCAATGACTCTAATTCTGCTTTCCTTCAAGGCTCCACTATTCCTCTCCCACTTACTGCCAATCTCTCCTCTACTCTTCCTCTTGACTTGGATCTCTGGCACAAGAGATTATGCTACCACAACCTAGATGGTGTCAAGAAACTCATCTCTCAAAATCTGGTCACTGGCTTACACATCAATTCTCCCAACAAGCCTGACCCAATCTGTGAACCTTGCTTGGCTGGCAAGATGCATGCAAATCCCTTCCCCTCATCCTCAAATAGAAAGACAGAATCCCTTGAGCTCATTCACTCTGATATTCATGGTCCTATCAAAGTTGCTTCTCATTCTGGATTCAAGTACTGGGCTCTCTTTATTGATGACTGCACAAGACATAGAGCAGCCATTCCCATAAGAGCAAAGTCTGACACTTTCTCTGCATTCAAGAGGTACAAGGCCCTAGTAGAAATGAGGTTTGGAAGAAAGATCAAAGCCCTGAGAGATGATAAAGGAGGAGAGTATATGTCTACAGAATTTGAGAACTTCTGTATTGACAATGGTATTGAGAGGTAGCATACAGTCAGGAATAGGCCCCAACAGAATGGTGTAGCAGAGAGGGCCAACAGGACTATGGAGGAGGCCATTACTGCCATGCTCTATGAAGCTGGCCTTCCTCTCTCATTTTGGAGACAAGCTCTCTCCTCTTTCATCCATGTCTAGAATAGAGTTTCTACTTTCTTAGTTATTGGCAAGACTCCATATGAAGCATTCTATGGTGTTAAACCTGATATCTCTTATCTCAGAGTTTGGGGATGTGTTGCCTATGTCCACATCCAGAAGGATAAGAGGATATCCTCTCTTGGTCCTCATATGGAGAAATGCATCTTCATTGAATATCCTGATGGATACAAAGGATAGAAGTTTTACAATCCTGTTACAAAGACTGCTGTTATTTGTAAAAGAGCAGAATTTGATGAGAGATACTTTCTTGGCAGAAAGGATACAGTTTCTTCTATTCTTCCTCCATTTTCTTCCCTTCTTGAAAACCCTTCTCCTTCAAATTCTCAAAATTTGCCTTCACCTATTCAATTACCTTCTATTCCTTCTAATGATTCTTCTGATGAATCTCAGATCCCAAATAATCTCTTACCTCCTTCTTCTCTCTCTCCTCCTCCTTCTCCTTTTTCTCCTCCATTACATACACAGGGTTATGGGGGGAAATCTGCTAAACCTGATCCTGCATATCTACTTTCTCCAAAGGATGAACCATTATCATCTGTTTTTCCTGCTACTTCTCCTCCTAATCCTTCTCCTATCCCTCCCAATCCTCCTACTCCTCCCTTAGCTCTTAGGCGCCCACAGAGAGCTAGGAATCCTCCTGGAGAATGGCGGAAAATCAGAAATCCAACTCCAGCTATTGTTTCTAATGATGAAGATGAAGATGACCAAGCTGCATATTATACTGCCTTCCTCTCCTGAGCCTCAAACATTTAGACAATCTCAAAGGCTTTCTGATGCTGATCTATGGAGAATAGCTGCAGAAGAGGAACTCAAGGCTCATAAGGAAAATGGTACTTGGGAAATTGTCAAACTTTCTCCTAGAAAGAAGGCTATTGGATCCAGATGGCAGATGAAGATCAAACACAATGCAGATGGCTCCATAGAAAGGTACAAGGCTAGGATTGTTGCCAAAGGTTATTCATAAAGGCCAGGATTTAATTATCTTGGAACATTTGCACCCACTGTCAGACTCTCCACTATCAGAATCATCCTGGCCATTGCTGCAATTCATGACCTCCATCTTCACTCTGTTGACATCTTCTATACCTTTCTCAATAGAGAACTCACAGAGAAGATCTACATGGAACAACCTGAAGGATTTGAGATTGGAGGATCTGATCATGTATACAGGTTGAAGAGATCTCTCTATGGTCTCAAACAGGCTGCCAGAGTTTGAAATCAGAAGCTCCACTCTATATTGGAGGATATGGGATTCAAGAGAATTCAATCAGACCACAGTATGTATGTCTTTCTTAAAGATCACACTCACATCATTCTCCTAGTCTTTGTGGATGATATCACTATTATATCTAAAGACCCTTCCACTCTCCAATCAATTGTCAAGGAACTCTCATCCCACTACAAACTCAGGGATCTTGGTCCTACCTCCTTTCTTCTTAGCATCAAAATTGACAGAGACTTCTCCAAACACCAGATCTTTCTCTCCTAACAATAATACATCCTGGACATGCTGGACAAATATGGACTTTCCAACTACAAGCCTCTCTCCACTCCTATGGATTCTGGATTCAAACTATCCACCTCTATGGCACCCCAGAATGAAGAAGAGGTTGAGTTCATGAAGAAGGTCCCCTATATCAATGCTGGATCACTCATATATCTTGCCTTATCCACCAGGCCAGATATTGCCTATAGTGTTGGAGTCTTGGCAAGATTCAACTCTAATCCTGGACTCTCACATTGAAAAGCAGTCAAGCATCTATTGCACTATCTCCAAGGTACATTAGATTATAAGTTGGTTTATGGCCCAGTTCCAGATTCTCCAAAACACATATTCTCCATATTCTCTGACTCTAATCATGGAGGAAACCCTGATAATGGTCGCTCTATAGGAGGCTATCTTGTTAGGATTGGATCTGGAGCAGTCAGCTGGAGCAGCAAACTTCAAACAATTGTTGCTCTATTCTCCACAGAAGCTGAATATATTACAGCTATTGAGACAGGAAAGGAAATAGTCTGGATGCATCAATTCCTAGAAGAAATTGGATTTCCTATTCTCACTCCCCCTATTCTTTATCTTGACGATCAATCTGCTATTAGTGTCTCAGAGAACCCAGAACACCATAGAAGGATGAAACACTTGGATCTAAGGTGGTACTGGTTGAGGGACATTATCAGCTCTGGAAGAATCAAGCCAGAATTCATTCCCACTCAAGATATAGTTGCAGACATTCTTACCAAGCCTCTAATGCACCCTCAAATGGAGAAATGCAGGAAATCAATAGGATTGGTATGTTAAAGATTATACAGTTGTTCTATCATGGGGTGGTGTTAGAAGTAGTGATGTCACACCTTTACATAATCTATTGTTCTCTATATTTAGACATCCCATTGTTCTCTATATTTAAATACTCTATTGTTCTATTGTTCTCCTTATTAGGTCACATTGTTCTGTAGGGTATATAGGTGCAGTTCAGAGGTCTGTTTTCCCCCAGTCTCTTACTCTGAACTGCAGGTTAGTATCTACTATTGTCTAGTCCCAATATACAGTCTCTTACTCTAAACTGCAGACTGCCTTGTTGAGCTTGCTTTGTCCTGCTCCTTTCCCCTTTGGTACTTCTACCTTTAACACTTTTCACCATAGATGATCTTTGTCGAGAAAGAATTCTGTACAATATCACAGAAAAGTTGCATATTCAGAATCTAAGAAATTGTCTAGTTGAACTAAATCGCTGAGCCATTTTCAAACTTTGAGGAGTCGAATATCATCGTTCTTTGCAGTATCAGATTGAGGGACTATATTATAAGAATCTTCAGTAGAGGAATTGTCCTCCTCACTGAGATCTGAAGTTAGGGATAGAATCAAAATGTCAGAAGGGGAAGGATAGGGAAGTGGATTAATACAATGAATAAAGCCATAGACTTTGTCGATCCAATCCTCGAAATCTTCTTCGGCATATTCTTCGATATCTCCTGGTTGTCGAGGTCTTTGCGATAATCCATCTGGGCCATGATGTGATCCAGGTACATAAATGAGCTTGAACTGGAATGATAGAATCACTACAATCCAGTGATTGATGCTAGCACTTAGTGCGATATCTGGGTTAGTCAACATTTCTTTAATATACCTAGCATTAATCAGATTGTGAACTCCAATAAGATAGAGTTGAAGTGCTCCTAAAGTGCAATATAATCCATAGAGCTCGAGCTTTGCTTGTGAAAATCTTGATTCACACTCATTGAGAGTGATTGATTCAAATCTGCTAAAATATCGCTTTTACAGATTATCTTCATCACACTGACAGAGATAGAATCTGACAGCAATAGAAGAGGTATTGATAGTGAGAATAACCAGAGAAGTTAAACTATAGTCGATCACTCTAAGTACTGGGGATTTGATGAGAGCTTTCTTGAGATCTTCTTGTGCTGCAATCTATGCTAGACCAAATTCAAAAGGGACATCTTTTCGAGTTAGCTGAACTAATGGATTCGCTCTATGTGTGAAGTTGTGAATAAAGATGTGACAAACTCCAATGGTACCAAGGAATGCGTGAACATCAGTTAGCGAAGTGCAGGGTCCCCAATTCATGATAGCACAAATCTTCGATTCATTAGGGAGTCAACCCTGAGGAGTGTATCGATGTTCCAAGATGAGAAATTCTGGAATGCAAAGAAATAGCTTTAGTCCACTAAATGTTCCACCACAATACTTCATTCGCTGAATGACGCGATAATATGATGAACCTAGTGGCAGCTGAGGAGATCGCTATACGCTAATATGCCCCCTATTATGTCTATCCTCCGATTTGCGATAAATCACACTTTTATCTTTGCAAACTATTGCGAAGTATTGCAAAGTACTGTGAAGTATTGTGAAAGTATCGATCTTTTGCAAAGTATATTGCGAAGATTTCGCATTTTTCTCCTTATCATCGCTCCTTCAATCTAATCTTTTATTATTCATTTCTATATGCTAAGCTATCTTTCTATTCTTTGCTATCTTTTCGCTAATTCTTTTGTTTTAAAAAGACAATAACCTTCGATTTCCTTTTTAGTCAAGTTCGCATCTTTGTTTCCCATGATCGCTTCAATTTCCTATTTTGGCTCTTTCATTATCTTGCGATTTTAGTGATATCTTTAATATTTTGATTCCATCTGATAGTGATCTATTAGCTTGTTTTATTAGTGATATTTTGACCTTTCTACTTTAGTTTTAGTTCGAAATTTACATATAAAAACCTGTACAAACTTAGAAACAATATTATCCTATCATCCCAAGTTTCGATTCCATTTGAGTTTATTTGAGTCTTATTTTGCGATATTTGATTTTATCACGCGTTCTCGCTCTCATCTTCGCTCTAGCTTCACTATATTTCTTGCACTTCATTCTATCTCATATCTCTCGCCCTTCGCCCATATAATTGATTAGGTTTCACTTGATCAATTGGACCATTTGATTTTAGGATTCCTCTCGATTTTACCACCTTCGTTCAATTATCTGCGAAAGATTTGCGGATAATTTCGCATATATCTCGCATATTTTGCATATCTCGCACCTATCTCTAGTTGGTCCTACGGACCTATTGGTTGTTGTGCACACTTTCCTGAACGCCCTCGCACCAACAATGGACTTTGTGTATCAGCTATAGGCATATAGCAATCTTCTTGGCTGCCATTAGGTCTATCATATCAACGCCTATAGCTGATACAAAAGATTCGTTGTCGGTGTAAGGGTGCTCAGAAAAGTGTGCTCAACAACCAATAGGTCTGTAAGACCAACTAGTGATAGTGCGAGATGTGCGAAATGTGCGAAATGTGTGCAAAATTATCTGCAAATCTTTCGCAGATAATTGAATGAAGGTGTAAAGGTCGAAAGAAATCCTATAATCGAATGGTCCAATTGATTAATCAATTATATGGGCAAGGGCGAGAGGTATGAGATAGAATGAAGCGCGAGAATAAGAGTGAAGCTAGAACGAAGACGAGAGCAAGAACGCGCAATAAAATTGAATATCGCAAAATAAAACTCAAATAAACTCAAATAGAATCAAAACTTGGGATAGTAGGATGATGATTGTTCTGTTTCTAAGTTTGTACAGGTTTTTATATGTAGATTTCGAACTAAAACTAAAGTAGAAAGGTAAAAATATCCCTAATAAAACAAGCTAATAAATCACTATCAGATGGAATCAAAACATCAAAAATATTGCTAAAATCACAAGATAATGAAAGAGCTAAAATAGGAAATTGAAGCGATCGTGGGAAGCGAAGTTGCGAACTTAACTAAAAAGGAAATCGAAGGTTATTGTCTTTTTAAAATAAAAGAATTAGCAAAAAGATAGCAAAGAATGGAAAGATAGCTTAGTATATAGAAATGAACAATAAAATATCAGATCGAAGGAGTGATGATAAGGAGAAAAATGCGAAATCTTTGCAATATACTTCACAAAAGATTGATACTTTCACAATACTTCGCAGTACTTTGCAAGACTTCACAATACTTTGCAATAGTTCGCAAAGACAAAATAGGGATTTAGCACGATTTGGAGGATAGACATAATAGGGGGCATATCAGCAATTCAGGTTCTGGAAATGTTCCCAAATGAACCTTCGAATACTGCTATTTTCTGCGATAGTTTTGAAACTACCATCTTTGCAATGATAATAATCACTAGAACCTTTAACTGGGACATCATCGATATAGGGGATCGTAATATGGGGGATTTTGGGCTGTAAAATATGAGTGACATCGTCATAAAAAACAGGAACCGAATTAGTCCAACCCATAGGTAGGGTGACCAAGTGAAGTGTGCCAAAAGATGTCTGAAAAGTAGTTAAATCACGTGAAGATTCTGCGATCAGTTACTCGTCATAGCCAACATATAGATCTAATATCACGCCACAAGTGCGACCACTGAAATATTCTGCTAAATGGTCAGGAATAGGCAGAATGCCTGAATGTGCAATGGTGACTTGATTTAGTAGTTCAAGACTGTGAACTATATGAAGTTTTCTGTTTTTCTTCAGTACACAGAACCATTGAGAGTGATAAGAAGAGTTAGAGGACTCATAGACTCCTGCCTCTATCTTCTTCTTAATTATTGTGCAAATGTCTTTGAAGATACCGGGGGGAAGCGGAATATTTTTCTGTATCCAAGGTATATAAGAGATCACTGGTATGTCAACAGCTGGAAAGAAGTTAGTGCAAAATCGACCTCATTTAGAATTGTCAAACAAGGCATGCGAGAAGATAGAGAGAACAGTGAATGAAAATGAGTATAAGAAAATAGAGGAGAGGGAATATTGCAAGCAGAGAGATAAGTTTGAGAGAGAATAGAGGGCTGAGAAATCAAAACAAGGGGGGTATAGGCTTCTAGTATACAAATCGAATTGTCGATTGTAATGATACAAGCTAATTCTCCATGACTAGATGTTACTTCATCGAACGATGAAAATCTGATTTGCGATCGCTGGTGCGAACAAATTGGGGAGGACCTCGAGGAATTGTGGATATAGTAATTGTGCGATATGAATTAGGATTGCAAATAGTGATAGTCTGGTCCTCATTAGCAAAATTCTTGACCAAACTCTGTATCAGTACATTGAATGGTCGTCCTAATAACATATCATATGCCGGGGCACAAATAACATAGATCTATAAAAATAGTGTAATAGTTCCGAGCTTGCAAGGTACATTTCATGATAATTTTAAGGACTGGTCGATTTCTCTGTTTGCTGATTGCATGTTTAACCTGATCGAAGGGTCGTAAGCCAGACCAAGTTCGTGACAAACCTCTTCAGACATCGTGATAATTTGTGATGATGGTATTGTATTATCGCAAATGTTCGCAAGCTAGTTGGTGAGGAATAATAGTGGTTTTAGCACTTTTTGGAGGATAGAAGTAGCAGGGGGCATATCAATGAGATATAGCGAAATGCAAGATAGAATGAAGCTAGGTGAGGATGAGAGTGAGAATGTGCAATAAAATTGAATATCGCAAAATAAAACTCAAATAAACTCAAATAAAATCGAAACTTGGGAGATCAGGATGATCTGATTGTTATTTCTAAGTTTGTACAGGCTTTTATATGCAATTTTCGAACTAAAACTAAAGTAGCAAGGTGAAATATCGCTAATAAAACAAGCTAATAAATCACTATCAAATGGAATCAAAACATCAAAGATATTGCTAAAATTGCAAGATAATAATGAAAGAGCCAAAATAGGAAATCGAAGCGATTGTGGGAAGCGGAGTTGTGAACTTGACTAAAAAGGAAATCGAAGGTTATTGTCTTTTTGAAACAAAAGAATTAGCGAAAAGATAGCAAAGAATAGAAAGATAGCTTAGCATATAGAAATGAACAATAAAATATCAGATTGAAGGAGTAATGACAAGGAGGAAGATGCAAAATCTTTGCAATATACTTTGCAAATAATCGATACTTTTGCAATAGTTCACAATAGATCGATACTTTTACAATACTTTATAGCTGTTTTAATGAGACAAAAGTACAATTTATCGCAAATTGGAGGATAGACATAATTGAGGGCATATCAATATCTTAGTCAAGGCCCCACTCCACTTCTGCTTCATTTTAGCCTTTGACTCACCTTTAGTCTTTTCTCCTTTCCTTTCTCTTTCTCTCCCTTATTTCACCTTTAGAGTTATAGTTAGTAGACTTACTATAAATAAGGTTCCTAGCTACCGCTGTAACCTTAGAGTTGAAATCCTAGTTAGTTCACCTCAGTTTTGTTTGACTCTTGAAGCCCTCCTTCTACTCTACTATCCTACTCAAGTCAGTCTTCAAACTCAGGCATAACAATTCCTTTAATTTTATCACACTCTTTGACTACTTATCTGTGAAAGATTTGCAGATAAAATTCATATATTTTACACACCTTGCCTTATCTCTAGTTGGTCCTACAGACCTTTGAGTTGTTAACTGGACTTTATTGAATGCCCTTGCACCAACATTGTTCCCAGTATATCAGTTTAAGGCATATAGTGATCTCCTCAATTGCTACTAGGTTAGATATATCAATGGTAATTATGATGAAGATGTTATGCCGTCTCTTGTATGATGTGCAGAACAGTGATTAAGCATAGAGAACAAAGGGGCACTGAGTAGTGATCAAGAGGGGTGATGACTTGGAATTCTAACTCTGGCTAATATAGGAGTATCTAGTTGAGTTAAATAAGGAAAGAAATGCCCTATGCCCTGATCATGTGGAGGGACTATCTATGATCCTATGCTAGCCAAGGTATAACTATGTACTGAGATAAGATAAGATAAGTACTTCAGAGATAAAGAAGATAAAAACGAAAGTCCGTATTACATTATCCTGAGCTATATAATCTTTGTCCCAAAGATTTTACCTTTTAGCTCCTGGATGTGAGTCGTGGAATTCGTTAATGGCCTCTAGGGCATTCGTTAGATTAGAACGTGGCTCCCACATGTCGTCTTCTGAGGGGTATCCTTTCCAATGTATGAGGTATTCCAGTCGATTTCTTTTCTTCCTGCTATTCTTAATATATTCAACCTCATATTCAACTTGTCCTTCAACATCAATAGGGTTTGGTGGAGGAGGTATACTTTGGATAGAAAATGCAGGTTTGTGGTAGGGGAGTAATAGCACTTTATTGAATACATTATATATCTTCCAAGAGGCAGGTAATTTGAGATGATAACTTGAGCTTCCAACTTGCTCAATAACTTCAAATGGACTATATCGTTGGTCTTTGAGTTTAGGTGTCAGTCTTTGCAACTTGATGTTACAGCCTTCTAGCCATACTTTGTCTCTTTTCTGATAGTTTCAAGAAACACCTTTGGTACAATTATAGTATTGTTTCATTATTTCTTGCAATTTTGCTAGTGAAATCGCTGTATTAGTGCGTGCATATTCCATTCCTTAAACGAAATTGGTGGTGGATTGATTATTGGTGATTGCAAGGGGATTTTCAGTGGTGAATGAAGGGTCTCCTCCATACATCATTCTGAATGGAGTAGTCTTGATAGCATTGTGGTATCGATTGTTAATTGCAAATTCAGCGATGGGTAACTATTGAGCCCAATCATTTTGGTAGAAGTTGGTGAAAATTCGTAGATATTGTTCCACTTCTTGATTGGCATGTTCGGTTTGTCCATCGGTCTGTGGATGATATGCTGTACTAGGTGCTCCTTGGATTTTGAGTAGGGAGTATAATGCCTTCATGAATTGTGACACGAATTGAGGTCCTTAATTGCTGATAACTTTGGAGGGTATGCTGAATCTACAAAAGACAAAAGTAAAGAAAATTATGGCAACTCCTTGTGCTATGATGGTGGAAGTGGTTGGTCGTAGGATTTTCATTTTGGTGTAATAATCAACAATGACAATGATCATATCGAATCCTTGGCTATTAGGTAGTGGTCCAATTAGATCTACCGATATGGTTTTCTATGGTATCGAAGGTATTGTAATTGGTATGAGTGGTGCTTGTCTTTTGGAATGATCGATCTTTGTCTGTTGGCACCTTGAGCATTCTTGAATATATTTGGTAATGTCTTCTTCCATGTTTGTCCAACGATAGTTTCTTTTAATGAGTTCTAGAGTGCCTTTAATTCCAGGATGTCTGGCTGTGGGCACATTGTGGTGATTGTTTATTATCTTTTGTATTGATTCGCAATATTTGTTATCAATGTGTATTGGGGTGTTTGAGGATCGAATGGTGGTGTCTGTTGAACCAAATCCTTGAGTTCCTCTTGTTGTATCTGTCAAAGACTGAGTGATGACGATTTGTGGTTGAGCAATGTGTTCTATGATGAGTTGAGCAATCCTGTCACCTTTCTTAAATGAAAACTCTCGATCTCCTCCATTAAAGAGTAAAACTTGAAGTTCGCCTCTGTAGTCAGGATTGATTATGCCTGCTCCTACTATTATTCCATGTTTGAGGGCTAATCCTGATTGAGGTGCAATTCTTCCATAGGTGTTTGGAGGTAGTGAGATTGCGATTCTAATAGGAATGAGTTTTCTATCCCAGGCAAGTATAACATCATCTCTGATAGCATGTAAATCGTATTCTGCTGCTCTGGCAGATCCTTGCGAGGGAGTGGTTGCATCACTAGACAGTAGTTTTACTTAGAATGTGTTTAGATTATTATTGTGGTGGACTCTTAGTTTAGCCTCTTTAGGTCCTTCAAAAAATTGATTTGGAGGTATCAGCATTATTTGTTTATTATCAAGCACTGCCTCGGTGGAGTTGTCTTTCCATGACAGAGCATCTGTGGCATTGTTGTGAGATCCTTTGATATAATGGATGGTAAAATTGAATTTGCTAAGGATTATTGCCCATCTAGTATAATGGTAACTGAGATTTTGTGGTTCTTTAAAAAAGGTTATGGCAGAATTGTCTGTCCAAATTTTAACTTCATGGGGACAGGATAGGATAATGCTTCTCCATTCCTTGAGGGCATGTATAATGGCCAGTAGTTCTTTGTCGGATACCATGTAGTTACATTCTACTGTAGTGAACAGTTTTGAGGTAAATGTGATGGGTCACCAGACATCATCTTGTCATTGTTCTAAGGTGGCTCCACTTCTGTCGAGTAAAGTGTCAGAGTGTATTCATAGAGGGTCCTTGTCATTTGGTAAGGACTGTGCTCCACCTGATTGAATTTCATTATGAAGGGTACTGAATGCCTTCATTTGTTCTTCGGTCCAGTTCTAGGTGTTTTTACTGGTGAGTTCATATAGGGGTTTTGCAATTCATGAGTGATCCTTGATAAAGTAATGGTAATAGTTGACGAATCCCAAAAATTGTTGTAATTTGGTTTTGTTAGTGGGTATCAGCCATTTTGCTACAGCATCGACTTTATAGGGATCCATTGAGACTTCTCCTCTGCTGATGATGCATCCTAGGTATTCAACCTTGGTTTTGTGAAAGTCACACTTTTCGGGTTTTAAGAATAGGTAATTTGTCCTTAAATGTTGTAATACTTTGTGTACTTTCCTTGAATGGACCTGGATATTATTGATCGAGTGTATAAGTATATCATTGATGTATATGATGACATCGCCTGCACATTGATATGCCCCGATTACCTATACCCTCCGAGATGTGCTAAATTGTCATTATTCATCTTATTATAGCTCTCGAACATCTGCGATAAACAAATACCTTGCGCGAAATATCCTGCAAAGAACCCTTTATCATCGCGATATTTTCGCATAATCACTATTTGTCATCTTCATCATTGCCTGTCACTCTGAAGGTCCTGAGTCTGATATCTCCCCCTCCTTCATTCTATCTTATCATTCTTATCATTCTTATCTTTTCTTTCTGTTTCGCACCTTTCTTTTCTTGTAGATAACAATATGCAGCTTTTCCTAATTTGTCAATTAGCCAAAGACCTCTATCCCCTTTTTAGTCAAGTTCTTTTCTCACAATCACCACACTTTTCTATGTTAGTCCTTATCATTGTCTTGCGATTTCAGCGATTATTTCCGATATTTTGATACTATCTGAAACTGATTTCTTGGTTCCTTTTACTAGTGATATTTTCACCTTTCTACTTTAGTTTAGTTCGAAAATTAGATATAAAAGCCTGTATACTATTTAGAAATACCAGCTCATTATCCTGCTCTACCAAGTTGTGATTTAAAATTTGAGTTTATTTGCGATATTCGATTTTATTACGTATTCTTGTTATCATCCTAGTTCTCGCGCTTCATTCTATATCTTGCATCTCTCATATTTCGCCTTGTAATTGTTTGGGTTTCACTCGAACAATTGGACCTCTCGATTTCGGAACTTCTTCGATTTTATTGTGCCCTTCGACCTTTTATCCGTGAAAGATTTGCAGATAACTTTGCACATGTTTTGCACACTTTGCCCTATTTTAGTCAGTCTCACAGACCTTTGGGTTGTTAGCTGGACTTTGTTGAATGCCCTCATACTGACAGTGAGCCTTTCATATCAATTGCAGACATATAGCGATCTCCTCAGTTGCCATTAGGTTCTTCATATCAGCATATCATGTCGTCGAAGATATCATTCATCATACATTGGAAGGTAGTGGATGAATTGCAGAGTCCGAAGAACATAACCGTTGGTTTGAATAAACCAAATTTGGTAACGAATGCTGCCTTGTATTCGTCACCTTCATACATCCTGACATTATTGTATCTCTATCGAATGTCCAGCTTAGTAAAAAGTTGAGATCCGGCCAGTTGGTTCATGATATCCTATATACATGGTAGGGGGTAATAATCTGGTATTGTCATGGAGTTGAGGATGCTATAGTCCTGTACTGGTCATAATTTGCCATCTTTCTTCTTGATGAAGAAGAATGAAGATGCAAATAGTGAGTTGGAGTGGGAGATTCAGCCAGTCTCCAGATTTTTGTCTAGGAAGGCTTGCAGTTCACCTTCTTTATCCCTGTTGATAGGGTAGACCTTCTATTGGTCAGTTCTGGTTTCAAATTAATTGCATGATCCCATGGTCACCTTGGAGGGAGTTCATCAAACTTTTCCTTTGTGAAGACATCTTTAAATTTGTGATATTCCCTGGGAACTAATTCCATCCAAGGTTTCTCTTGTTTTGGCATGGGTGGTATGGGTATTGTTGTAGATCATATGGTAAGCAAGAGTGAGTCAGTTTTTAGACTTCTATAGATGGTATTCTATAGGGAATCAGAGGATGAATATAATTTGGGACAGCAATTGAAGAAGAGGGTGTGATTGGCCCAATCCATGGTGGGATTGTGGTCTATGAGCCAGTCATAATCTAGATAAAAGTCATGTTCATTAAGTTTTGAAATACTGAAAGCTTTTTGTTCGTTATGGTCTTTAATTTGTAGAAGTAACACCGCCTAGTGTGTGATCAGTCCAGCTGAGTTTTGAGTTCCATCCGCATTGGTAACCAGAATGGTCTAAGGTAATTTCTGGAGTGGAATCTTGTATTGGTCAACAAAATCTTTGTTTAGTATAGAACCTGTGGCTCCAGAGTCAACAAGTCCTTTGGCGGTGAAACTTTTTTCTGTGTCCATTCTTGTAATTATTCCTTTAACATCTAGTTGAAAGGTATCATCTAATCATCATCATATCGTGGTGGGAGTGACTATTCAGATGGTAGGATTCCCAAACCTCACTGTCCTAGGGCTTTTGCCAAGTCTGATATGAGGTTGAGTTGTATTGCTCCATCCATGCATTCAAACATGCTGCAAATTTGCAATCTTTAATCATGTCTGTTGTTGTTACTATTATTCCCAGAGTCCAGTTCAATGTGTGCTTGTCTGCAGTTTTGATTCATCAGATTGGGATGAGGGGCATATTGAAAGTTATTGCTGGGTCTTTCTCTGGAGGAATTAGATCTTCCTCTGCCACGGCCTCTGTTTAAAGTTCCTCTTGGTCTTGTTTGCTGTGGATTTGCCAAGGTATTCTGTTGTTGATTATTCTGAGGATTTTGTGTATTTTACCGTGACCTGCACTCATTTGTATAGTGTCCCATTTTGCTGCAGAAGTGACAGTGTCCTTTACAATTCTGCTATCTTCTTTCTATTTCCATGGGTTGTCCTGATCCTCCATATGTTGTTCCTGTTCCTGTAGTAAAGGTGGGTACCAGTTGTGTGAGGTCTCGACTTATAGTAGGCAGAACAAAAGCACTTCT
>QGOD01001897.1:0-14143 GCA_003313065.1 Sarcodon sp. MG97
TAGGCATTCGACTGAGGATCTCTATCAACCCTCGCGCTTCCGTTTGATTATCAGCAAAAGATTCGCAGATAATCTCGCCTTTATCGCACACTTCGCACCACCTCTAGTTGGTCTTTCAAACCTAGTAGTTGTTGTTCAAACTTTCTTGGATGCCCTTGCACCAACAACGTTCCTTTTGTATCAGCTATAGGCGTATAGCAAACTCCTTGGCTACCACTAGGTTACACGTATCAATGTTTTGCACACCTCGCCCTATTTTATTTAGTCTTACAGACCTTTGGGTTGTTGACTGGACTTTGTTGAATGCCCTCACACCAACAATGAGCCTTTCGTATCAGCTGCAGGTGTATAGCAATCTTCTCAGCTGCCACTAGGTTCATCATATCAGTGGATCACAGACAAACTTTCTCTCTAGACTTCAAAAATGGTCAGCAAGTATTTGTTCAAGCAGAGCACATCTCTACCACAAGGCCTAGCAAGAAACCCTCCGAAAAGTATCTTGGTCCATTCAATATCATTTTGCAACTAGGTACTCATTTCTTTACCCTCTAGCTTCCAGAATACCTCTGAGCTATTTATCCTATTTTCCATGTTTTCCAACTCAAGCTAGTAACCCCTAATATCATTCCTAACCATTTCCAGCCTCTGCCACCTCCAGTTAAAATTGACAGCAATCTAGAATATAAAATCTCGGAAGTCCTAGATTCCAAGATCGACAATAGACATCATTACAAGTTATTATACCTGGTGAGATGGTCTGGTTATGAAGGTACTGATGAAGAAACCTCTTGGTTACCAGCTACAGAAATGGAATATGCCCAGGAACTCCTATTGGACTTTGACTCTCATTATCCTTAGAAACCTGGACCCATATAATTTAGTTTTAGTTTAGTTATGATTTCACGCTTCGCTCAGAAAATTAAAAAGCCCCTTTGTTAAAGTCCTTATAATTTCCTTATGTTTTTCCTTATTGTTCACACTTGTCCTAAAACCAAGAAATTAGTTTATATCTACTATCAAATAACAAGAAGTTTCTATTACACTTTTCTAACTATTCTTCTTCTTGCTACTCTGAGTCCAATCCTTTGGATTCAATAATTCCTCTATCAAATCCTCCCCTGTCCACTTAATCCCATCAGCCACCGAGTCCCTCTCTCGACCCTTCAACTCTATCTACTCCCAGAAGACCTTCTTTTTGTCCTCTAGCTCCTGCACCTCAGCCACTATCCTCCCTCTATCTCCTGGCATCAACGAGAATAACTCCTTATCCCTCTTATTGTACCCCTGAAGCTGGTCCTCCAGGATCTTCTGAATGTTCTTCAGGACCTCTGTGGCTTCCCTAACTACCCTGCACAGATTCTGTAGTGGCCCTGCAACCATTTCCAAGGTCCCTGGTAGGCCAGGCATCACAGCTGCAGCAGGTGCAGCAGGAGTTGCTGCTACGTATTTTGCCTTTGCCTTCGTGCAAGGCTGGCAGGCGGACTTTCAGTGGCTTAATTCCTTAACACAGACTATGCCAGCAATCTGTGAGCATCTAAGTTCGAGAAAATAATTAGCCAAAGTAAACAAATGAATAATCTGTTACTTACCTTTAGCATGGTGGTTCCATCAGAACCAATAATATCTCCTGGGCTCCCTTGGACCCCACGTCATCCTCATCCTCCACTATTACTCTCAACTTCCTCGTCCTCTTCAAGGGCCCAGCTATACTCTCCTCAGTGGCCTTTCTCTTTTTAGCCCTCCTCTGTTTATGGTGCTCCTTCTCTGCCTCTTCCTCTCTTTCTTTACAGCCTCCTCCGCAGTGGCCCTCTCAGCCTCTTCCACGGCCTTTCTCCTAGCCTCCTCTTCGGCCAGTCACCTTGCCTTCTCTTTCTTCTCAAGGCATCAGGCTTCCTTCTTGGCCTCCACAGTGGCCCTTGCAGCATTGGCAGTGGCCTCCATAGTATGCTCAATCTCGGAAGGTGTAGGGAATAGTAAGTGTGAGGATGACATTGTTGATAGGAAGCAGTAGAATGCGGTCAAGATAAATCAGGCCTTCTATTTGTACTGGGACTCCCATAGGTCTTTGTTTGGTCAAGTTTGGTTCTTTTGTTGTCTTAGCACCTCGTGGGCATGGTGCTAAGGGGGAAGCACTATCAGGTTTCCATTCCAAAGTCCACCAGGACTCCGCTCGGACTTCTGTTCTCTCTTCATAATTATTTATTCTTCTCGTCATTTGTTTATCTTGTGTTTAGTTCCTTAGTTCACTCTTTTAGTTAAATTAAGTTAGTTACCATCTAGCATCGCCCTCTGGTTGGAACTCCTATGTGTCCCCCTTTATATAGCACAGTATTACACTGCCTTATATGTTCCTTGTTTCACTAGTATAGTTTAGTACTAGTCTACTCTGGACTCTGAGTATATAAACGTAGTTACAACTACTTGTATTCTCCAGTTCGAATATCATCTTAGACTCGTCTCTCCTCTCCCCTCATTCCTTAAGTGTGACAACTCCTTGGAGTTCCCACTGTTCTTAGTAGTATCTTGAAATTAGAACAATAAAATGTGGTGAAGGGCACAGCTTCTTATAAGCTAAAGCCAAGTTCCACTCATTCAGGAATTCCTTTGGAGTTTCTTCCGTATTAGAGATTCGGTTGTTAAAAGGCTGCTTATGTAGTAATGATTAGTTATTATTAGTCAGAATTTTCTCACATGACATCATAGTATCAGTCAGCTATAGAATGTTCTAGATTATATCCAAGTAGCATATAAGAACTTGTATCTAGGTAGACAACTCCTTAATTCAGATTTAGTTTTTCTCTCACCTCTTACTTGCCCAACTATACTATTATCTACTATATATTTCTAGAGACTAGAGATATTAGTGGTTATAGTCATTGACCAATTGAGTCTTTCCTAATATTATGTAACATTTTTCCTGAGTAAGATATGAATATTTCACTTTAATTAAACATGTAGTTTATTGCTAATGATTCAAGATGTAGAAAGTATAAATAACTAGTATTTGGTCTATTTTTCCTTGGCTGTCAACACAGCTTTTACCCTCCTAGGCATACTTTCTATCAATCTCTGACAAACTGAGAGTTTTATCTTATTCCATCCATGAATCCTCTCTCAAAGCTCTAAAATTCCATTTGGTAGATTTTCATATTCTCCCAGCCTCTTCTTCAAGTAATGCTATAAATGCTCAATTGGATTGAGGTCTAGAGATTGTGCTGGCCACTATAGGACCTCAAAATCATAGTTTTTGAACCAGATGAAAGAGAATAATTGATGAAAGTAAGAAAAAGTGAAAAAATAGGTGTACTATACTAAGGTCAAATCCTAATATACAGTATATGACAGTTGTTATACCATCCTCTCTTAGCAGCCAAAAACCCTATATCTCACCAACTTGTAGCAAGCTTCTTAGAGATATCCTAATGTTTATTAAGATATATCTAACCTCACTATGAAAAACAGAACCATGTTTATAAAGTCCACAACAGGTTATTTGTAATAAAAGCCTTTGGAATAGAGGACACAAGCCGAGCATAAGTTTGACTTGTGAAAACCTTGAAAGTAGGTTTAATGACCATTGTAAAATGATCAGATTAACTCTTACCAAGTCATCATATACAATTGCAGAAACCTGCTTATCACACAAGACTGAACCTGGATGGATTTTGATTATCTAAAAATGACAACTGAGAAAATTTTTGAAATCATCAACAATGAACGTACTGATGGGCCCATAAGTTGCTTGTATGCTCCATCAGGCTGCAGGAAAGCAGTATTATGAATCAAACCACGAACCAAACTCTTTAAAATGGGTTGTTCGTCGCTGTTACATGTAACTCTCCAATCAATACCAACACGCCTACACGTCTCTCGTAATTGGTCTCTAATTTCAAATGCTTCCAGGAGGGTACGTTCGTTAATGCAGTGTTTCCGACACCATGCATTCCGGCCAGATTTGTCTTCTGAAGAAAAAACGTCCTGATATGCTCTCATGGCATTCAAAATGGTTAGGTGATCCCCACTTGAATGTCGAAATTTGATCCGAGCTTCCAGTGCATCTTCCCGATGATCGACATCATCAATAAATAAAGTCGACGAGGCAGATATCACTGAAACAATGTCGAGAACTTCAGAAGAGCAACCAAATTCACGGGAAGCTATTACAACCCGAGCATGCTTGGGCTCTATTGGCAAAGAGGCCATATCCCGACCAAGTTTAGTCAGCGTCTTGTTCTTGTCGATTGCCCCCAGCATGGACAACGTTGTCAAAGCGGAACGGACTAAAACGTTTCAACAAGATGGAGAATTATATTAGTCTGCTGTAAGCATACCTGCTTCATACTCAGGCAGGTCCATAAAATCCAGATCTTCCATGTCTAAGTTTAAACATTTGAGCTGTAAGAAACTCTCCGCCAAATTGCACCGTAAAATCTCCGGTTCATATGACAAGGCCATCGAGCTGAAAGATTCTTCTGTATATAAACGGAAACAATATCCTTCACCCTGACGAATGTCATTCAACAAAAGTTGGTTAAGACCGGAGATCTCACACCTCACGACCTGCGCGGCCTGCGCGCTGCATAGCCGAAGACTTGCTGATATCTCTGGTTAACAAGGTATCAAGCCCTGTGAAATGGATAGGTTAAACGATGATTGATAACTCAAGGGACGCACCGCTCCCCGTTTCCCGTGCAACAAACCGCTTCTCTTTACATTTCCCAGTGTCAATGACAAACCTGATCCCGGGTATAGTAATGGACGTTTCGGCAATATTTGTAGCCAGGATACACTTTCTGTGATTTGCAGGAGCAGGGGTAAATATCTTGGACTGCTGCCCAAGTGGTAGCGCAGAAAACATTGGACACGTGGTCACCTTGAGTAATTGTAAGAAAATCACAAAGAAATACCTTTGACACTTACTCGCATGCAATTTCTTGGTAGCTGGTTTGCGTACAGCTTGATAGATTTTTCTAGACTTTCTATATCCTCTTGACCTTGTAGAAAGATTCAACGTAACATTACGATAGATAGATAGACAGGGCATAATACCAGGTAAGAATATTAGCACATCACCAACATGGTGATCGATGTGAATCTGGAAAAAGGTTCGAAGTGCAGCATCCAAATAGTCCGGCTGACTTGCAACAGTGTGAAAGACTTGAACTGGATACTGCCGCCCCTTCACGTAGACAACTTTGGCACTGAGAACAGATAATGACCAAAGGAAGGCTTATTGTAGTCGGATATGTAGACTCACTTGTCATAAAAATCACTGAACTTCTCGGCGTCCAGGGTTGCGCTCATTACGATAACCTTCAAAGGATTTCTAGTCAATGGGACCTTGCAATTGTTGACTTTCGGGCCATTTCTGGAGCGAAGAATGGTCTTCAGACTAGAAATAAGCAGATCGGTGCGCAAGGTTCGTTCATGGGCCTCATCTATGATGATGACGCCATATCGGGACAACAGGCTATCGGAAATGAGTTCTCGTAGAAGCATCCCATCGGTCATGTATTTGATTTTTGTGCTGGAACCGCACCGTTCGTCAAATCTAACAGCATAACCGACCAAGTCGCCTACTGCGACGTTCTGTTCACAAGCCACCCGAGAGGCAAGTGAAGTGGTAGCCACTCTACGAGGCTGTGTGATAGCTATTATACCGTTACCTGCAAGGCCAGACTCCAAGAGGTACTGCGGTACTTCTGGCTTGGCTCGTGTTAAACGGCTAGAGTGATACAAGATGATAAATAGACGTACGGGTTGTCTTCCCAGAGCCGGTCTCACCAATGAGAATTGTCACTTCATTGACACGAATCTCATTTACAAGAGCATCTCTCCCTAATCCACGATGTCAGATTGCTGGGCGAAAGTTGAAATTTTTTGGCTACTACCACGGGATATCGGTAATTTATTGCGTTGCAACTGGGCATAAGATTTTGGGATATGATCCCCGTGAATTGTCTTTCTCTTCTGTCTGGATCCTTGATCGGTCATAGAGAGGTAGAGATGTCGAGGAAAATAACATTTGTTGTGAGCAAGTCGAAAATTTGAGTGCTTCTTCTATACGACTAGATCATTCCTTATTAGGATCAAATTCTCTCTCGTGCCACTGGAGAGTTGGCAACACTCCAATATTTTCGTGTGATATCCGCTGATTTCGCACAAAGTAGTTTGGAACAGCTGGACCTGGTCGTCTCCCTCGCTTACACCCTGTCATTGGAAGTGAGTCATGGCCAATATCGAATTGACCAGCCTGTTGCCCTCAAGGGTTTTCCTTCTGCTTTACGCTCTGCTATTATTATTTCCCTCTTTGGTGCTCACTTTTGCTGGGGCTTTCCTCACCTTGGATCGCACTCGTTCCTTTGTTCCTATCAACGACCCCTTCTCTATCACAAACAAGTCTTATACCAGCTTTCTGACGCCCTTCTTCCGCGGAGGTGTTGGTGGAACCATGGCTGGTTATGCTTTTGGCTGTAAGCAACCTTGGATGCATCCACTTGTCTAAGATCTTGATATACCTCCGTAGTACACTTGTCTACTTTCCTTTCGCTTCTTATCCCCAGCATTAGCACAACAGCTTCCCTTACTCCCGGTTCTTTCCTAGCCGTTTGGATATTATCTTCCCTGCTCACCGCAGTTGTTGCGAGTCGATGGAAATGTGTTTCTCTCGCCGCCGCGGGAATCACTGGCGGGTACGTTTTTGTCTCCTGCTGCCCATCTAATTCTAACTTCTTTGCGGGTAGCACTACTCTCGCCATATCTATATCTGTCATCACACATCCTTCGCTTTTATCTCGAGTGATTCTTGTCGCAGTATTCTTTCCTATCCTCACTATATTTACTCTCCTTCCCCTTCACCGATTCCAATGCGTCGTTGTTCGTACTGCAATGTCCGCCACAGGTTCATTTGGCTTGGTTTTATCCATAGCTATAGTGGCTGGAATTCCTGCATGGTCAAACGTTTGGGAACGTCTTTGGGTTAGTGATAGCCTCGAGTGGGGAACCACAAAAGAGAAAGGTTTGAGCGTTGGATTTTGTTTGTTCCTCACCGCTGGGATTGTGTGCGACTTGTTTCTCAAACGCCATTTTGGTGAAAATCCGGATCAGGTATCTCTCTTTTCCCACTTATCGGTTCAAGTTTGTTGTTTATCGGGCAACGTACAGAAGTGGGACAGTTATCTGGCCGAATACGTAGCCACCATTCCCAGTGCTGAAGGCAGAGCTGGATCATTTCAACCGCTCACTTCAATATGGTCCAACCTTTTTGGGCATTCCCGTTCCTCCACCCTCCACCCTTCGGGCGCTATATATAACGACGTCAAAGGCAATTTCGATTCTATTTCTTATTCCGAGAAGACTCACCCCACGGTAGTTGAAAATGTCCCTGGAGCCTTCATATACAATAAAGAGCCCGGATTTATTCGCAAAGCTAAACGCTCACTAACACACTCTCAGATAGCAAGGAGTCGAGGCATCGTCAAGTTTCAACCGTTAGATTTCGATATCTCCAGCTCCGATTCGGATACAGACTTCGAGGATAGTAAATTCAAGCCGCCACACAGGTCTCGTACATCTCGACCATGGTTAACCGCTAGACCGACTGCGAGCTCGACATCGCCTGACTCTCCTGACCTCACTTTAGTCGGAGATGGACCCTTAGAAGTCCGGGTGAAATATGTGGATAAGTTTGACAGAGCTGAGGAGAGGAAGGAAAAATTATCGACTTTACGAAAGCCTGTTTCGGATAATGCAGACATACCCGAATATTCTGGTCACGGAGACGAGACTATCGATAAGAGACTTTCCCGCGATCACCTTGGGTGGAGTCCTCCGTTCATACGTCGACACCGCGAGTTATCAAAGGAAAATGCCAGTTCTACAACAAAGGAGTCATCGGAAATACCTGTGGGTGCTGTACATATGACCCCCTCTCTTCTCAATGCCCTAGATCGTATCGCTGTCGCACAGGAAGAAGCATATGGTCTCTCTGCTGCAGATTCTGCTTCTCAGGTTGCTCACCAAGGGTTACCACATGCAAGTCATGAGGATCGAAGGTATGGAGGACTCAAGTGGGATGTATTTTGGAACGATGTTCACAACTTAGCGAAGTAAAGGCAGAAGGACACCCAGCGTAGTACTACATTTTATCTTCCTTAGTTTCCGTATTGATTGACGACTACTCACACGACACGACTTCACGAACTATTTACGACTCGCTGCTCACGACCGTCTGTATACCAATATTGATAATGTATTGATATTGACGTTCACTATTGTCCCAATCATACCTAAGATTTTTTCTCCGCTATGTCCGTTGGCGCTTCCTACTCCTTCCTTCCTCCTTTTCAACATCTCGTTTATGCTTGAGACCCACCGCACGCATATGAATCTGCCGCCCCTCCCTCATTTTCTCGCTTTTCAGAGCATCTCGTTTCTCGACCTTTTTCCTATGCACAGTCGCCCTGTGTGCTTGTTTCTCCTTCCTCCGAGCAATCTGGTCTCTGCGTAGAGCGCGGACCTGCTGCAATAGCGCAATTGTGTTCTTCTCCTCTGGTTCCAAAACTATAGCTCTTTTGTGCATGTAAGTCGAGTTCCGCTGCGCTTTCATCGTTTTGGGTTTGGAGGCATACGGAAGTTCCGCCTGTAACTTGCGAGGGATCTTGAATGTATTAAATCGGTGTTGCGTCCGCTCGACAGGTCTATACGCGGAATTGATGTTTAACGGCGCCTGGAGCCCTTCTTCTCGTCTTATCTGGCTTGTCAAGCGCATGCCAGACCAGTGGCTTTTATTGGAAAGCAATAATGATGTTACGGGGTTATAGAATTTTCGTGGCTCAATAGAGTACCAAGCCCTCAAGAAGACAATATCTAAGAGTCTGATAATTAAGTATCTTTTTTCATCGATATAGAACTTTACTAACCGCTCATGAGAACTTTGTCCTCGAAAGTAGCTCTGTAAGCACCATCTGGTTTCGCCAAAGCCTTTTTTATCTGACCTCTAATGCCAGATACCGTCCGAACATTAGCACCCTCAAACTTGGCTACTTCAAGAGCGCTGTTGAACATATCCTTGATGAATGCAGTATTCTTGAATATCTTGTATGGAACCCCTGTTAGCTTGAGCTTCTTTACGATCTTTACAGATCTATCAATGTCCAACACTACACCTGTAGCTGACACTCTGAATCCCATGGTTTCCGGCGTGAGGGAAGTAAAAGCGCAAAATCCTGTGTTTGGCAAGGACAGTGGCCCATAAAATGTGGCGTAGCAGTGCATATGTTCCGGCGTATACTTCAGCATACGCATACGGACAGAATGATCATCTAGAGAATAAATGGGAATAGCTTGGAAACGTCTCCAGCCCAGGGAGAAAATGACAGGGTCGTTAGTCTTCAATGTTTTAGGATACCAGCGGTGTCTCTTAAAGCGCACTTGGATAAACCCAAAACGTTGCTCTGTAGGTAACAGACCTCCAAGGACAATGGGGTACGTGGGATCAAAGTTTTCGAGCATCTCGCATGGGGCATCCGCAAACTCTATGCGGACGTAAGATCCTGGAACAAATCCTTCAACGAGCGCCCGCGCCTCTGGGTCTACATCTTCAAACTCGGCACGATTGAGAGCTAATTGTCTCGCCATCTCATCCTTTCTTTCTTCATAAAAATCCCCCTTCGTTGATTCCAGCTCGTCGTCTTGTTCATCGAATTTACGTCTCAGGGCCTCCTTTTTGGCAATCAGTTCGGCGGAGCGCCCATTTTCCACGTAGGTCAATATAGGACCGTGACTCTCTGCTCCTTTTTCCCGATCTTCAAGGTCTCCACCCTCCAGGTCTTCATAGTCACCTACACCGACCTCTCCGGAGTCTGGCCCAGACCCAGTGACAAAAAGACTTCTGATCGACTCCAAAGTCTGTTCATCCCCCCAATTTTGAACATCTCGAGCAGTAACTACCATCTTGCTCATATCAAGTTCGTCTGCAGGTACTACAGACACACTTCTTTTCTTCACGAAGAAGTCATCCACGATATTGTCCATGTCTGCAGGCTGTCCTGACTTCTCCTGTAGAATATGAGCGGGAGCAAGCATGGTTGAATAAATCAACTTCATCCAATCCCTCTGTCGACCCTTCCGTAAGTGGGCATTGAATGCCGCCTCCGCCCGAGCTGCTAGATTACATTTCCAGCGCGGCACTGAATCGTCTTCGCCACTAGAGACCTCTTTATCGTTGTCGTCCGGAGTTATGACAATGTTGTCATCGTCATCGATAGGACGCAAGCGCATATGCCGCAACCCTCCATCGCCCTCTTCACTTTCCATTTCGGAGTCGCTCTCTGCAAATTCGATGGTTGGTGCATTGCTTCCGTCATCCTCCATAGAAAGGTTTTCCCCAGACTGCGAACTAGAATCATCGGTGTCCTCTTCACTAAGTTCAGCGTTTGGTTCATCACTGGATCCTTCGTCCTTGTCACTTTGGACGATAAGCTGTTTTGAAGAGGAGCCCAATAGCCGGATCTGGCTTTGTGCGACAGCATCATGGAGCGTTGATGAGGCGCCTTGAAGGTCCACAACCATTTGTTCTCCTTCTCCCCGTGGAACTGGGTTCAAGAGATGAGAAATCATATAGATGATATGATATGATCTAGTTGGCTCACCGTCAAGATTTCCTTTAGTAAAGCTTCCAGGGACATTGATGTAAACAGCGTCCTTATCATACATTATACCACCTACGTCGCTCATGGGGGCATGAACAAGAAGTTTTTGTTTTTCAGTTAGTTTCCTTCTCTTTTCAGAATCATTATTTGGTAGAGGACAAGGGTCTGTCAACTTGGCGACGGCCTTAATCTCCAAGTCACCAACTCCCGGTATGTGGACTTGCATCCCTTGACGTAAATTTGTACCTCGGAGGTAACCGTAGACTGTAACGATGCGATCACATCTACCCTGTGTTGACCGTATCTGCTCCCGTGGAGTCAAGTCTTCGATACGATCGGCAAGCACGTATGGATGACTGTTCCTAAAGACAAGGGGACGAAATTTCATGACACTAATGAACCTAGACAAGTTCAAGATTTCATTGTCGGGGTAACGACCGTTGAGAACACCAGATAGATAAAAGAGTTTAGCCCCTTGATAAATCTCGGTCCAGAATCGGGTTTTCAGCGCTTTCTTCGAGGCACGAAGGGCTGAAGTCTTTTTAATAAGGTCTAGATGGGTGAGGATACCTATAACTTTAGGGAATCCGTGTGATTGGAGGATGTTGAGAAATTCGAAAGTTTCCTGAATAATGAATGAGTAATGGAACTTCTAGTCAAATAGGATAAGTGAACGTGCCATTTCGAAGCCGAAAGATCCATCAACCATCAATAAGACGAGGTCTGCTATCTTACCAATGTCGATCATAGAATTGAGATTATTGTTGCATTCGATGAAGGTCAACCTCCTCTTCTTGCTGCTTACGACGGTGACGGGGCCTTTGATGTCATTAAGCGTTTGCTTTGTGTATCGCCTAATCAAGCTTTTGAGCAGAGTAGTTTTCCCAACACCTGGAGGACCGACAATAGCGACGATAACTGGAGGAGAATCGTCGTCGGGAATACGATTAACGAGAGGTACATGAAGTCGGGTTTGATCACGTTCAACATTTCTACGAGCTTCCTTGTCTGCTCGCCTACCAGACCTGGGAGCAAACGCCTTCGACATAGCCTTGAGTATTCAAGGCAACCTTGTAAATCCGAACAGGCCACACACTTTTTCATTGAAACCAGAAGACGGTTTCTCTCTTCCACTCTTCTTGTTGACTTTACTGCCCGCCTGACTTGGTCTGTGAGCTTTGTGTTGCTGATCCATTGCCCTTAGAACTCTCGGCGAGATCGAAAAGTCAAGGCACAAAATTTTGAGACGTGACTGATCATGTGCACCGCTTCTTGTCTCTATACCTCATCAGCACACCGGCGCCTAATCGATCTGCAGTCTCGTCTCGCCACAGGATGCACCCTGGCCGCCAAGACTCACTCGACAAATGTCACTCTCGATGATGGGACCCGCAGCGTGCCAGCGGGTGAACGACCAGGGCCAGTTATGGTCCCCCTCTCTGAGCAAGAGGTTAAAATGTCTCTAGAGCCCGCACTGAGGCTATTAATCAGTGTACATTCATACTACAACCCTGGTTTGCCAGGGATACGCCTTAATGAAGAAGGCTATGTTTCAAAACACACAAACTACAATGCTCGCCCGCAAACAAACTCTCACATCACCCATCCCTTCGAATCCACCTCTCCACCCCAACACATGCCCCGAATGACTTGCCACGCCCCTTCCTCATGCCCTCCTCTAAGCACCACGCACCAAACACACATGTCCACCACTCCCCAGAACTCAAGAGAAAATAAAGCTCTCCGCCCCCTCACACCCCCACGAATCTCTTCACTACTTGAGCCTTATACGAAAACTATGTCAACGCAACCATTTTCCAACACAAACAACCTAACCCACTCCTCCACACCCCCCCCTACCCAAAACTCAACACGCACAGCTGTAACACACAGAAAACACCGATAGAGAGGATAACGATAACGATGATGACGATTCTATGAGCTCGGTTGATTTCAACAACGAGTTCCTATTGAAAGAAATCAAGAGGTCTATTGAAGACTCCCAACGCGAATTGGAACTCCATATCATAACCCAACTAGACAGTATCTGCGGGAGACTTGACAAGATCGAAAAAACCGTCCAATCTCTTCCAAACATCATCCCCACGGCTGAACCAGCAAACTTGTCTGACATAGCCAAACATGTCACCCGCTCCATAAGCACCCTCCTCACGAATCAAAAAATGATAGCCGATGTAGCTCCTCCTCCCTCCTCCACCAAAAAACGCCCCAACTCTGACGATGAGTTGCTCCCATCAAAAGCCCGGCTTACAGAAAGAATCATAACGGTTCCCCTGGAGGCCAAAGAAACAATTAAGAGTTCTTTCAAACCAGACAGATTCGTATCAGTATTAAAAAACAAAGCAAACTCGGAAGATTGGCTCCAATGGTTCAAAGGAATCTCCTTCACTACGCAAGGCAACATCACGGTCGCATTCCATCACAAGTCTGATAAAAAGATGATCTCCTCGCTAGTCAATATCCTTGTAACCCATTTAAAAACCATCCACCCAGCAGACTACACCGCAATTGTGAAGACAAACTGGAACAAAGTCCTAGTACACGGTCTTTCAAGAACCAACCCTGGACTCAAAACTATCCGTTCAGCAGATGACCTAAAGATATTATTCGCCGATCTACGCCGTTGCTGCCCCCTTTACGGACCGCTTGCTACCCCACCTAAATGGCTTAATGATCCCAAAACAGTAGAACACCCAGTTGTTCTTCTCACTCTCGAGGACCCCCACGATAAGGTCAAAGTACTCTTTGGCACCACGGAATTCATAGACTGCCAGAAAGTTTGTAATATCCCCGCTATGATATATATATATACTAACCCCCAATACCATAGATACGATTCTCAAAGTTCACTGGTGCTCCCCCTCTCACACAATGCACCCGCTGCTTCTCCTTCAAACATAAATTCATCTCCTGCAGTGCCCAACCCAAATGCAGATTCTGTGGTGCCGAAGACCACAAAACAGCCCAACACGTCACCTCATGCAGATGTACTTCATGCAAGAGCTCGAATAAGGCAAACCCAGCTGATTGCCAACAGAAGATCTGTCCCACCTGTAAATCTGCTGGACATGATGGCCAATCCAACTTATGCCAAGAACGTCCAGTTCCCAAGAAAGACACCAACAACAAAGGCAAAGGCCCCACAAAGGACACTTCTGAAGACAATGACTGGATGGATGATATTGATCCAACAGCATTTGACGATGATGAGATGTACTTCGAGGAATAAATATACTCTAACCTCACATATTTACTCTGTGCTCCCCCCAAATATATGTATTAGCATAGCAGTACCAACACATGCCCTCCAATATATACTCAATTTCTATTATCTCTATATACCTCAAGCCCCTAAGTACCCAAGAAATACCACACATGACAAAGTAATAGAAGGACTAGTAGGGGTTGAACACAATCCAGGCCCAAATACCCAAAATAGAGAATCCTTCTACTATCAAAATGTTCGCCAT
>QGOD01000294.1:433-19962 GCA_003313065.1 Sarcodon sp. MG97
GGGAGCAACCAATCGTGATCCACCAAAATCCTTTAACGGGATATACCTGTCCTGATGAATGAAGATGTGGGACGCCTTCAATTCGTGCAGCATGATGTTGAGCGGATGCAGGTATCCTAGTCTTAAAGTTATGTGATAAGCACCGACAGAACAAACCTAGAGAAATGCGGCTAACATTTTGAATCGAGTTCCTTCAAGAAAAGTCGTGTGCAGGGATGGTAAGTGAAGCATACAGTACATGCTTCACAGTTGACGGGTGCAACATATGTGAAAGGGTGCAGGTGTGGCGCACCATAACATAATACAATGCATGGTGATCCTTCTACCCCATAAATCTACGTCCTGCGATGGTCCCTTGAAGGAAAGCCCATTTCCTCCTTTATCGATGTCGAAGTGCCTCTAAAATGTTCCATTGATCCAGAAAGTGTCCGACATGGTTCCTCTAAAGATCTGGGCAGGCATCAGTTAACCTGATGACGTGCCTTCCTATAACACCGGTTTCAATGCAAGAGGAAAATCAATTGTTGAAATCAGACATGCTTTGCGCCAGACAAGAGACGGCAAACTCTCTTCCGACGTGGTCTCTTGTAGGTTGTTGAGTCAAAAATTCCCAAGCGCACATGCGCCGTATCCTCTAGGTGTAGCGTAGACAGACGACACTCACGTACTCAAGTTTCACAAATAAACCATAAAAACGATCGTGGTGACACGCCCCGTAACCCGGATCAAATAGATAGGGCACACAGGTCAATTGGATATCGCTGACCGATAATTGGATTGGCTTATGAGAATTTAGAAGTCATACCAGGTAGACTGTACGCTGAAGTAGTTGGGGAGGGATAGATCTTGCTCGAGTCGCCTAGGAGGAGTTGAAGCTTATCTGTCAAATGCGCGTTTTAGGTGAAGAATAGTTCAAAAAGGAGGGCATTAGTGCCGAGAGACCGAAGATTTCTGCAACCATCTTCTTGAGTCGGAAGCATGTATCCAAGCCTTTGGGTGCAACACTGTGAGACGAAGCTAGGCAGCGGCAAAGTATGTAAGGCGTCAAAGGGAGAAGGCAAGACAGGGACTTGGCGTATGAGATTCCAGACAGCAAAAACCAAAACCCCAATGCATATGAACGGAGGTGTCTATTGCCTGACAGTAATTGATCAAAGTAATCAGTAATGGTAAATCGGAAGAAGTAATAGAAGAAAATCTCTTCGCTCCGGATTTGTCGGACCCTTCTAGAGTCTTCGAGAACCAACGTATCCATAATCTTATATTCTGTGTTTCTGTGAAGTTGTGTAGATCTATGAGCACGACCACGGCTCAAAGCGGAGGAGTTTACTGAATCCTCAGGTCGTATTACTTTCGAGTTTTCATTAGTAAAGTCGGGAGTTGAGAGTTGCTGCCTTGGGCGGTCACAGTGTGACTATTTGGAGGTTGTCTACCACTGTGCTTAAATTCTCGACATACGACGAGGGAGCAATGCTATATGGCTCATCTCCATAACCTTTTTGCTGCTGTGTTTCTTCTTCTGGTCGCGAGATGTCTTGCACATTCGTCTCACAAGCGGGAGCTAGCGAGACCCGCGGAACATACGCAAGCTCAATACCATTTTACTCCTCAAATCGAAAGCAGTCCTACTCATGGAAATAATCAAGACGATTTGGAGATGCTGAATGTCGTTTTGTTGGCATCAGTCGACGGAAAACTACATGCGCTGAACAGGTTGTCCGGAGAAATTTTATGGTCGATGTCTTCCTCAGACACAACTTCTATCCCATCCACACTTGGCCCTCTCGTACGAACACAGCATGCTACTGCTCAATTTACAGATGCAGACGACGATATACCTCGCGAATTTTACGTTATTGAACCACAGTCAGGAGACATATTTGTCATGTCGTCGTCGAAGGGGCCTCTACAGCGTTTACCATTTTCATTACCGCAACTTGTAGACACGTCACCATTCAGATATCCTGAAGATGACAATGAAAAGATCTTTGTTGGGAGAAAGGAGACATCGTTTTTGTTGTTGGAACTGGAGACTGGGAGGGTGAAAGCGACAATCAACTCGGAGTGTCCTTGGGATCCATTTGAAGATTTGAAGCATGCGGAGGATGAGTTAGATTTGGATGAGTTGGAGGGATCTAAACCACCGAAGGTAGAAAAACCAACTGAGGTCTTCATTGGACGTACTGGTGAGCTGTTTTGTTCTGTTATTGCGATTAGCAATCCTTGACATCTCTAGATTATCATATATCCATTCATACTCTTCGTTTATCCCCTTCTTCACCTAAACCACCCGTTCAGAATCTCTCGTTCTCTACATATGGCCCTAATAATCAAGACAACGCTATGCAAGCGCTTTATCGTCGTACTCCAGACGATCTTTACATACAACCTTCCACTGAAGGGGGAGTAATGTCTTTCAGGATTGGACAGGAAGATCGCCCCAGCCAACGTGATTCTAGGTTCATGTGGGCGCTGCAGTTTGCAAATCCAATGTAAGTCGAATACGCGCTTATATATCTCGGACACTTGAAATATTTTCTCCCAAGTGTCGCAGTATTAGATGTTGTGAAGAGCCCGTCGAGGCAACATCCTTTTGTCTTGCTTCAACCTATCCCCCCGTTACAGGATGTATTTCCTTCAGTAGACTTTGCTGCAGCTGCAAACCTCAATCGATTCCCAAATTTGGGCTCAGCATACGTAGGCATGGTTGAAGAGACAGGTTCACTCTTTGCCATGAGTCCAGACAGATTTCCTCTTTTGGCTTTTGGCGGCTTCAATGACCGAATGTCAATAGACCAGGCGTCCGACGCCTCAGCATCCGATCTTGACTCTATCACGCAAGCCAGAAAACTGCGCCATCTATGTGATGGAGGTGCTTTGGATCCAAGATGCATGACTGGCATCCATACATTAGGAGTTGACAGTCAACCGAAATTCAATCGTCAGCTCGGTGGGACGCCTCCCGTCGGCTTACTGGCCTCAGCAGACGAAGCCGTCGTTGCTGAATCTATGTTACCAGCTATTGAGGAGATCCAAGATGAAAAATCCAATCTTTCTCTCACGTCACCATGGAGAAGATGGAATAGTTCCGGATCTTCAGCAATAGAATTGCTTGGACAACCATTCCACGCACTATCTACGCCTTTATGGTCCTTGGTGGCTTTGATATTCGGTATCGGATGGTTTGTGATGAAGAAGAAACCAGGAAACCAGTCTACCGACCGATCTCTAGTCTCAACTATGCACAACGCTATTGTATCCGATATCTGGATCGAAGACACTCCTATTTCTTCTGTGGCTAATGTCTCTACTCCGGAAACCCAATCTCCATTGATATCCAGTGTAGCCATTGCATTGAAGCCCACCCCCCCATCTGCTGCTGATGAAATTCCTGACGAGGATTCCGATAAAGGAGATATGGCTGATACTCCTGGTAAGCGAAAACCCATCAGAAGAAGAAGAGGCAAGAGAAAGAAAGGTGTCACTCAAAACGAAAAGCTTGACTCAGATGGTCGCGGTGATGAGGAAAATACTGCAGGAGATCCACCAGAAGATTCAGATTCCCACCAGGATGCCCTCGTTACTCCTTCGTTACCTATGCCCAAGGCCGCAGCGGCACCTACAAGTTTAGTTGTGTCTGATACAATTCTAGGTGCGTATCCATAATACTCTTCAACATGATTAATCGACGATAGAGTAGGCTTTGGTTCACACGGGACTGTCGTCTTTCGTGGCTCCCTGCAAGGTCGAGCCGTGGCCGTGAAGCGACTATTGCAAGATTTTGTGACTCTTGCCTCTCGTGAAGTCAGTATTCTAGAAGAATCTGATGATCATCCCAACGTTATTCGGTATTTCTATCAAGAAACTCATGGAAACTTCCTGTATATTGCCCTCGAGCTGTGTCCAGCTTCACTAGCTGATATTATAGAACGACCAGACAACTTCAAGGACATCGCAATAACTTTCGAACCTAAAAGGGCCTTACGTCAGATCACTTCTGGTATCCGGCATTTACACGCCCTGAAAATCGTTCACAGGGACATTAAGCCCCAAAATATATTAGTCTCGAGTGCCAAGAAGGGTACTGGAAATGGTGGTGGGCATAGAATGCTGATATCCGATTTTGGCTTGTGCAAAAAGTTGGAGGTGGATCAGACCAGCTTCATGCCAACTGTATTTGGAGCTATGGCTGCAGGAACTGTGGGGTGGAGAGCACCAGAGATTTTGAGGGGGGAAGTTAGGTTGGATGACTCAGACTCGTCACAGATGTCGAGAGGAAGCGTTTCCACCGCAGATGGTAACGCTAAATCTACGCCAGGAGCGAAGCCAAATAAGTTGACGAGATCAGTGGATATATTTGCGCTTGGTTGTTTGTTCTATTATTCGTTGACAGGTGGGGGGCATCCGTTTGGGGATCGGTTCGAGCGTGAGAGCAATATCATGAAGGACGCGAAGTCGCTGGACGGCTTGGACCATTTTGGCGAAGAAGGGTCGGAAGCCGTTGACCTCATCCACAAAATGCTTGACCCATCCGCTTCTCAAAGGTGGGGACTACGCTTTCCTTTTCCGTCACGACCTGAATAAGGCTCCCCTTGGTGTAGGCCAAATACCACATCTTGTCTTCTACACCCATATTTTTGGGACGCAGACCAGAGACTAGGTTTTCTGCAGGATGCTTCGGACAGGTTTGAGATCATGTGTCGGGAACCAAGAGATCGAGATCTCGTAGCACTGGAATCCGGCGCACCTAGTGTCGTTGGTCCCGACTGGAGATCTCGGCTAGATAAAGCCTTCCTGGAGAATTTGGGGAAGTTCAGGAAATATGATGGACGTTCTGTCCAAGACTTGCTAAGGGCTCTGAGAAACAAGGTCGGTAACATTGACATCCCATGCCGCCTTATAACTCATCTTTGTTGAAGAAACACCATTATCAAGATCTCCCTGAAAACGTGCGGAGGCAGTTGAACCCAATGCCCGAGGGTTACCTAGCTTACTTTACTCGACGATTCCCGCGCTTGTTCCTGCACGTCTATTCAGTGATTGAGGGTTCGTCATTGAAGCAGGAGTCCATGTTTCGTTCATATTTCGAGCTGAGTGAACAGTGACCATCTAATTTCTGCCGTGTGTCGTCGGTTCCATGTTCACACGCTATTTATCATGCTGTGTAATATTTATGGACTTGAATCACAACTATTATTTGTATAACCAGTGCAATTGCTACTCATATTTTAATAGAACACGATTTGCGAATACTATTATATGACTGAGATGAGTCAAGTAGAATCCGTACCGCCCGATTTGGAAGGGAGTCAAATAAAAAGATTAGCTTGTAGCTGTAGATTTCACCAAGTCATGACTCTCGATATTCTTCATTTCATTGACACCAAAGGTGGCAACTCCCAGGAGATCCGTGAGTCCCAGAAAAAGCGCGGCCTCTCTACAGACATAGTGGACGAAGTTCAAGGCATGTACGCCGAATGGATCAAGAGTGAGTGGTCCTTATCTCAATCATACGTCAGAATTGGTTTCTCATTGAACGAAAAATCTTTATAGTGGACTTTGAAGCCAACGGATTGAGTAAACAAGTGAACGCCGTCCAGAAGGAGATCGCGGCAAAGAAGAAGGTCCCTCCTGCTTTCAAATATCCATGGGACTTGACAAATCGAAGTGATACAGGCCAAAGAAAATGCAGACGATCTTGTTGCGAAAAAGAAAGAACTAGATGCCCAGGTAGAAGCTAAGAGGAAAGAGACAAAGGAGTATGAGATCGTCATGAGGCAGAAAGCCTCTACTGCTGGAAATATTGTTGGAAAAGAGGTTCCGGTCAGTTCGACAGAAGTGAGTCACTTTTTTTTTCCTCATTGGGGACATCGTTTCTGAATGTTTCGGGTAGGATGACAACAAAGTCTTGCGGATATGGCACCCAGATGGCCCGAACGGCTTGTTTGAGAAAAAGGCGAATATTATGCCTCACCACGAAGTCATGCTACGATTAGATGCGATGGACCTTGATCGGGGTAACGAGGTTCACTAATTCTGTATAAATTCCGCTGACGCTGATGTATATATCCAGGCGCAAAGATCGCTGGCCATCGAGGGTATTTCTTAACTAATGATGGAATTGACCTTAATCAAGCCCTGATTTCGTACGGTCTTGATTTTCTCCGAAAAAAAAACTATCGGAAAATACAGCCTCCGTTCATGATGAACAAAGATATGATGAGCAAAACTGCTCAGCTGGATCAATTTGATGAAGAATTATACAAGGTAAGCGATTATGCACCATTACACATGTTCAACTTGACTGATGTTACGAGATATATTAGGTGATTGGAGAGGACGAAAAATACCTCATTGCAACCTCTGAACAGCCCATCTCTGCATTTCACTCGGATGAGTGGTTTGAAAGCCCAAAAGAACAACTCCCGATCAAATATGCTGGCTATTCGACGTGTTTCAGGAAAGAGGCCGGCTCCGCAGGCCGTGACATGTGGGGTATTTTCCGAGTCCACCAGTTCGAGAAAATCGAGCAATTCTGCATAACAGAACCCGAGAAGTCTTGGGAAATGTTCGACTCGATGGTTGCGACTTCGGAAGAGTTCTACCAGTCTCTCAAGATACCTTACCGACTCGTGGCAATCGTTTCCAGCGCCTTGAATCTTGCGGCATCGCAGAAATACGACCTTGAGGCTTGGTTCCCATTTCAAGGAGGTCACAAGGAGCTGGTCTCTTGTTCGAATTGTACCGATTATCGTCAGTGTCATACGGTCCATATCAATGGGCGAACATGCGTACTGAAGCTTGTTATCCCGTTTCAGAAAGCAGAAGACTGGAAGTTCGTTGCGGTCTCAAGACCAAAGACCAGGCGAGAAAAGTCTACGTACACATGTTAAATGGCACACTATGCGCCACCGAACGAGCATTGTGTTGTATCGTGGAGAATTATCAAACTGCAGACGTATGTCTGGTTTTGTTCTTTCCATCCTCACCTGTACCTTTTAAACAACATTACTCACCACAAGCCTTCACCACACAGGGACTTGTTATACCTGAAGTGCTTCGACCCTATATGCAAGGCCGCGAGTTCCTCCCTTGGGTTAAACCACTTCCCAAAGGATTACAACGGAAACATGCATAACCAGTTGTTCGCTATCGGGTCTTCGTCAGGTTATTCCGGATTGTCTGATGTGAACCGCGTTGGAGGGCGATTGTTAAGAGGAGTGTTACGAGATCAGACAAATCATGTTATATCGTCTCGCGACCCGAATATACGTAAATTATCCAGTTTGCACCATTGTTGAGACAAATTGAAGGTACCTTGACTCGGGTGATCTGCTCAATGTATATCGCCTCATGTTTCCCACATGTTACCGCACATGCACGAACGCTAATTGGTGAGCCCAACGAGATCCAAGTTGAGATCCCGACTGTTTGGAACCGCAAGCCCAAACTTGCTGCTCTGGCCTGAGGTGTAGGCATACAGTATACAGTGTTCCTTTGGGTGTCGTTTAATTTACCGCGAGTGAATGAACGGCAAGACGGAACCTATATCTCCCTTCTCAAGAACCTGCGGAACTTATATATCCTATTATCACAGTTGCATTGACACCAGGCTGTTTCCAGACCATTCAAAGCTCATGGTAGGGATTTTCTCGACGCAATCTAATAAGAACCCAGACTCGCCATTCCCTCCTGTTGCCCAAGATATAACGATGGCCGATTCTAGTGATAGATAAAGCTGACATTTACTTTCCTCACAACACCTCCGCTGGTTCGTGGAACGTTCCTGCGATGATCAACGTCCTTTTTTCTATCATCTTTCCCGCTGGAGGCTCTCGAGTCACAGACTACGAGGACGACGACAGGCTTTCGAGTGTGTCCTCTATAGAATCTGATTCAGAGTCTAAATCGTGTACGACGTCTGAGGACTCGGAATATGATCACTCGTATTCCGTAGAGACCTCGTCATCTGCCTTGTGTCTTCCTTCTCGCATAGAGGTACAGGCGCCGGAGGTAGCACATACCCTTGGCAGGTCCGCCTCTCTGCCACCCGCCCTTCGCCGCGCACCAACCGCTTGTTCTTCGACTTCACCATATCAACACCAGAAACTCACCAGAAGCGCTCATTCCCTTCGGCCGCCTCTTCCTCCCATAAAGCCATTATCACCTATTTATGAACCAGTAGACCTTGCACATGACGAAGAAGACGTACGAGTTGTGACATCACCTGTATGCACGCAGCCATCGCCATCATCTCTCCGTGAACGTATTATCGCTTCTGGGTTGCAAGGTGAGCTGCACAAATAGCGGAGGGGGCTTTCAAATTGATATATCACGAGGAAGGGAACCACCAAGCGTTCATTAAACGGTCCCTCAAACGGTCCCTTAGTCATACCTCCACAAGTTCACTACGGCCAGTAGCATCTGGAGTACCCAAACTCCCGCCATTGAACCTCCGCCCCCACTTTCACGCTGATGGATCACTTCTCCCATCACCGCAACATTCACCTCGATCTGCACAATCACCTCAGTCGTGTACGCCACAGTCCGTTACTTCTTCAAGATCGCACAGATTTGGCTTCATGGAACATCCACAGAAGTACTCTGCCATATACGAAGATTCATCATCGGATCGGACAGGCAGTTTCGTGACAGCTCGTTCTGGGGCAACGGAACCTGGACCTACAACCATCACAAAACACGAACTTGATATACCTTCTACTGTAGATCCGGTGGTACATATTCCAGAAGAGACGCCACCGGTTCAGGACGTCGTTAAAGATACAGGTGTTATAGCTGACAGGACCTCATTTGACGCTTGCTTGGATACGGAGAAAAACAGTAACAAGTTCAGCGATTATTCCAACACCTCGACGGCCATCAAGGATAGTATGGACTTCGGAGACGAGGGCCAGAAGGAAAACACGACAGAAGGGGAGGATGCGATGATAATGAGGAGATGGACGAGAGGAATTTTAACCACAAGGAATGATCCAGACGAGTTTGTCAAGGGAAAATCCGGAGGTGAGACAAACCGTATGAGACAAGCACGCCTTCTTTTTTGGCTGGGGTTTTTGGCGCCATGGTGTTGGCTCATAGGAGGCTGGATGTTGTCGGGGAAAGCAGAAGAAGATTCAGAAAAACAAATCACGGTGAAGAGCGAAGCAACAGAAGAGCTGACAGAAACCGAAGAGAATGGAGGATGCATGAAGAGTTTCAAAAACATGATTTTTCCACATCCCTCGTCGAGCTTCACAATGGCATCTAGCACCTCGTCAGCACCTAGTTCGATTGCAGTGCAGCTGAAGAAACCCGGCGACAGCGCTGAATTGAAAGTGTGGACTTCGCGTTGTCGAATCGCAGCTATTGCAGGAGGAGTCATCTTCTCTCTAGCTTTGTTTGTCACACTGACAGTGGTAACTTAATCAGGAGCTGTAGGGTGTCTCTACCACTTCACGACACCTTGGTATTTCTTGACCTAACGTTGAGTAAAGACAAAGGCCCAACAGTGAAGCCACGGTGTCGGACGACCTTGTGACGATATTATTTGTGCGTGCGTTGTGCAGGAACTAGATGAAGTATCACCACATGGTGCTGTACAACAGGAAGATCCATGACCTATGTACAACTGTCGTAACATAAAGAAGGGTCACAATGCGCCAAACGCACCTATGTACTAGTAGGTAGAGGCACTTGAGTCTTTTTTGGGACACTAATAAGGATCATTGGTATGTAGGAAGCAATCAGTGCAAATATGGCCAAGCTATTAGAACGTTTATTATCATAAATGAACACGGAGTAAAAAGAAATAACTTACAAGATACTGTTGGAACCACTACCACCGTCTTTTGTTCGCAATGGGTGTTGGTTAATATAACTAGTAATACCGACGAAGAGAGCTGGCCACGCTAACAGCCTGTCCAACTGAAATATGAAAGGGTCTCTATGTGGACTATATCTAATGAACGCACCTATTCCGCGTCATTATAATAAGGCCCGACAAGAACATGTTTGATGAACCCAAGGCATCTGAGTGTCGTCCGAGTCAGTTGCGCCTCCACCAACGAGTTCGTTAGACACGAACCAGACTCCTCTAGGCGCCACGACTTGGGGAAAGTTACTCTGGTTTCAAGATTCGAATCCCTGGGATCATTTGTGTTGGACATGATGCTCTCTGAGATTTGATTACCAGTGGAAGAGGGACAATTGCCTTGTTGAAGTACCGCGTATAGTCCTCAATATGGAAAGTTTCTCCGCTGAACGGGGAACCTTGGCGGGATTGATTTTTCACTCGTTCTATTGAAGTCAATGAGTGAGTATTTCTTGCAAGATCTCAGTAATTTTCTAGCCTCCGAGTTCCTCCTCCTCACCAGGAACGTTCACCTTGAACGTTCGTCTCTGAGTTCTGCGTTGCGTCTATATCTCTGACTCTGACTCCACCTTCTCCCTCGCCATCTTCTCAGTATCATATCGACTATGAAGTACTTGTCGACGCGTGGAGGCTCAGAAAGACTCTCCTTCGAGGAGGTTCATAGTTATCACTTCTGGATCGGAAACAATACTCTAATGTTCACACACAGACGGTCTTGACTGGTTTGGCCCCAAACGGAGGTCTATACATCCCAGAATACATCCCATCTCTACCAGAGAACTGGCAAACGAATTGGAAGTCTCATTCATTCATCAGCTTGTCGGTCGAAATTTTATCATTATACATCTCCGAAAACGAGATCACAAGGTCTGATCTACGCAAGTTGGTCGAAAAATCATACAAAACATTCCGCCATCCGGATATCACCCCTTTGAAGAAGCTTAACGACCAGCTTTTCGTTCTCGAGCTTTTCCACGGACCTACGTTTGCATTCAAGGACGTTGCGCTGCAGCTTCTTGGAAATCTGTTTGAATTTTTCCTCGCCAGACGAAATGCACGTAAATCTATGGGAGAGAGGAAGGAGCGCTTGACTGTCGTAGGGGCTACCAGCGGTGACACCGGCAGGTATGTCTCTGTATCTTGTCTAATGCATCAATTCACCCACAGAGAGCAACATAGCGCTGCAATATATGGTCTTCGCAATAAAGAAAATGTCTCCATTTTCATCCTCCATCCAAAAGGTCGCGTTTCTCCTATCCAAGAAGCTCAAATGACCACAATTACGGATGCAAATGTTTACAATATTGCCGTCAAAGGCACGTTTGACGATTGCCAGGTAAATACATGTCAGCATTTGCAGGACAATCCGTTTACGCTCGACTGAAGGACATTGTGAAATCCCTCTTCGGAGATGTCGAGTTCAACGACAAGTATAAATTGGGGGCCGTCAATTCTATCAACTGGGCCAGAATTCTCGCCCAGACCGTCTACTACTTCCTTTCTTTCTTCCATGTCCAATCCGAATTACCAGGTGTAGAGATCCATTACGTGGTCCCTACTGGAAATTTCGGAGACGTTCTTGCTGGGTTTTATGCCAAACGCATGGGACTTCCCATGGGCAAGCTGACTGTTGCAACGAACGCGAACGATATCCTGGCACGATTCTGGAAGACTGGGAGGTACGAGAAGGTGGACTCTTCCTCAGGTATTAATGGTCAAGGCGCCACCGAGCCTTTTAACGGAGCTTCAGATGGAAAACGGGAAACGGCGGTTGTGAAGGAGACTCTTAGTCCTGCTATGGATATCCTGGTTTCTAGCAACTTCGAACGCCTACTATGGTATTTAGCCTATGATGCTGATCCTAGTTCCGCGGGAGAAGAAAAAGTACGTACAGTATCCCGGATCGTCGATACCTGGATGAAGAAGGTGAAAAGTGACGGTCGGGTCGAAGTTCCTTTACAAGTCCTTGGGCTGGCGAGAAGAGAATTCACTGCGCAGCGAATATCCGATGAACAGGTTCGGTTCTTTGATCCTCAGGAATCAGATTGCCGTTCTCACACTTCGAATTAGACCTTGGACGCCATTCGATTCTATTTCGAAGCGCAGCCCTCTTACGTAGCGGACCCTCATACGGCAGTTGGGTTAGCTGCTGCTCGTATCGTTACTGGTCAAACGTCCATGTCCTCGTCTACCATCCAGGTCGCACTATCCACTGCTCATCCAGCAAAATTCTCGGAGGCGGTCGAACAGGCTCTTCATTCGCATTCAAGTTTCGACTTCGAGCGGGATGTTTTGCCCGAAGAGTTCAGAGGGCTGCTTGATAGAGAAAGACGCGTTATAGATGTACCTGCGCCAGAAGTGGAGCTGGTGAAAAGAGTGATTGAGGAAAATGTCGATGAGAACGATAGTGCATAACAGGCCATTTTATATCTAATGTACTGTTTGTATACTGTTGGACATTTTCATCAATACGCAGTGAGAACGTTATAGTTCAGAGAAGAAAGATGGATCGGTGACCATCTCATTACGACCTTTCTTCCCCTTCTTCCTTGATAAGGGGTCTTTATCTTTCTTGCGCTTTCTTTTCGTTTTAGACTCTTTTTCCTCTTCCTCATCGCTGTCGTCCCCGTAGGGTCCACCACCAGCATCCGAGACGGCTTTCTCCCCATCCTCCTGTGCGGCATTATCGCCTACATTTTGTTCTCTATCATCCTCGCCCTCTTCGTCATCGTCATCCTCAAACACGTCCTTTAAATCTGTCAATTTGAGAACCTCTTCATGGCCTGCACTACCGATCCATCGTCCTTCGCCACCACGATCAACCACGATCCTTTCAACAGGGAACTGTCCGTGGTCGGCAACAATACCTAAAAGTTTCGTAGGCAACAATTGAACAGCGCGAACAAAGCCATCTGAAGACCCTGTAAGAATCGTCGATTGGGAAGATGGGTATGAAGAAGGTAATCCGCATAGCGCATCTATTGAGTGCGGGTGGCTGTAATGTTTGATAAACAGGAATAGACAATGTGAGAGAGAAGGATGTTCGAACAGGGGATACGTACCCTGGAATGCGATCGACGCAGTCTCCCCACCCACTTTTGCGGTTGAAGATGGATAGAATGCCCAGTTGAGTGCCGACAGCCACTTTTGTACCTCTATAAATTAGCAGAGATTAGAAGACAACTCCAGCAAGAAGATGTTCTTTGTGTACTCTTTGATAGATACGATAGAGAGGAGCTCGTCTTCTTGGTCTTCTGATTGAGCGAATGGAGTAGTTTTGTTGGATCTGACGTCCAGCACTGAGAGTGTACCGTCTCCGCTACGCAATTTAGTGAACAAATATCGGAAAGCGGAGATAGTATGGCGAACCTAGTCGCTACTAGATGTTTCTTATCGCTCAACCACAAGAAATCCGAGATGAAATCGACGTGGTGGTTGTAGGTTCTTGTCTCATCAGGTTTTCGAGGATCCCAAAGCTTTTGAAAGGAAGAAAGATGCAATTAGAATGACCCTCTTGGTACCCAGACAGTGGTATGTTAAGCACCTTTACTACACCGTCATCGTCGCCAGTTGCCAAAAAGTGAGGTGCGATGTATCGGACACGATTAATTGGCGATCTTTCCAAGTCCTGCCCACATTAATCACTGTTAGATGCACTTGGAAACTCACTCATGCGCATCTTGACGCGTCTCAACAATGTTTCCTGTCCCAGTGTCGATTGACCTGATCACCAAGCAGGTGCTTTGGTCAATATATGTAATCTAGCGGATAGCAGGGGGAACCGTACTGTAAAGCTTTTGCTTTCCCTACGGCCCATAACATGCTTCCATCTTCCTCAATAGCCAGCCCTCGACAAGATTTTTTCGAGGGCTTCAAGGTAAACTGGTGGTGGTGTTGACCTTGTTCATCGTAGCCGAACGCTTTTACTTCTCCAGTTAATAGCCCAGTGTACACAAGCGATTGGTGAGGGTGGAATACGACATCGAAGATTTGTGCACCAACGGGAATGTCTGGCATTTGAAGGTTGTCGGCAACGTTTGGATTGTTCGAAATTGGAGCTCTTGTAACTTTCTCATGCTTGCTCGGGTGTCAACATCCGTTGCTTTGGAAGGGGAATACATATATGCAAAAAAACTCGCTTTCACAAATGTTTAGCTATGTAATAAATTCTTGTCCAATCTTCGGGTACAGTCCGCCGAGATTCTCCCAGATATCGAGTACATCCACCCGGACAACATCAATCGCCGGTTTTGCCATATGGTACACAAGTAAGGATCTTGTTTCTAGGTGACTTGAATCCGATATTGGGGTTGTGGCGATGATGATAAAATTAAACACTTGGTGATCAACCTCGGAATGCGTTCCGACAGTTTGCTGAAGGGGATTATTTTGAGACCCGAGTGGTACTGTGGCTAGAAATTTTGTTGTGGATTTTGCAGATCGGGTCGTTTGGAGGGGTTGCATGAAGCGGCGGGGAGATGCATATCAGCGAATTGATTATGAGAAGAAGCAGGGCATGTCGTCCTGCTCGTCCATGGACATGCGTATATCGTGAGGCAATTCAGAAAAACTGGCGCATTTAAACGAAACCTTTAACCTATTTCACTGTGACCTCGGAGTAGCCTCAAACGATCCATGAGTGTCGAGAGCAGGATGGCCTCGAATATAAACGTAGGTGACAGAGTTGAAGAGCGTGACCGGAATTGTGGTTGTACAGTTCAAATATTGTCGGAGCCGCGCGCAGAACGGTTCATCTGCTCGTCTGCTCGTCGTTTATCATGGACTCGGCACCAATGTTTGCGTCGACGTCGCCTTTCACACCAAGAACTAGACGTTCTATTCTACGTCAGTCACAGATGGAGGTCCAGGCTGACACTCCACCTTTCAGCAAGTTCTTGAACACCGTCCTTGGTTCACCTTTCCTGACAACCTCAGACCTTCCTTCTACCCCGGATTTCGACTTGGATGTCATTGATGGATCTTTTGCTGCTGTTCCAGTGTCTCTCGCAGTGACGAGACCTCCTTCGCCATCTATCGAATTCTCCACATTACCCGCGCCGTCCTATTCCTTTTTCCCTCATGGCTCGCGCAGATCTCAGGCTGTCACCTTCCAATTTTCGCGCAATAATTCGCTAAAGTCTTCGAAAGGTATCTTACCCCGCATCTGGGGTGTTTTGTCGTCCTCCGGTAAGAAGAGCAAAGGCAAAGCAAGGCACACGATGTCATTCGATGATCTGCCCTTGGATGGCGAGGAGGGTGAACTCGTAGACGATGAAGCTTGCTTTATAGACATCGCTGCTGTAACCGGTACAGGTACGCACGTTATTTCAAAATACCTTGTATTGATCTCTCAAGGTTTTGGTTACAAGACATCCTTGCACGACTACCACCAGAACTATCCATATACCTTTTGAGGTTCCTTGACCAGTCTTCCATTATTGCCTGTCTGGGCGTTTCTAGAATTTGGCGCGCATTCGCGGAAGATAACGCTGTTTGGCGAGAATTATTCTACACAAGGGACGGATGGAACATCGATTCTAGTAAAATCAAACCCTCGTCGAATGGCAAATCTAAACAAAGATTGTCCGCTGCTTCCAACTATGTATCTGCACAAGTGGCCTTGACTCGATACGCTCCCCTCTGCTTGGATTGGCGTTCCCTGTACAAATCCAGGCTTGAACTCGATAATCGTTGGGTGGCAGGTGAAGCTACAATCACTAGGATCGCTGGCCACTCCGACAGCGTTTATTGTCTGGAGTTTGACTCTAAGCGGATCATTACAGGATCCCGAGATCGGACGGTCAAAGTATGGTCTCTAGAAACAGGAAAATTTATTGCGTCATTCAGAGGACACGCAGGTAGTGTCCTGTGTCTCAAGTTCGACAAGGAATGGGATGCCACTGATTCAGAAGCCCATGGATTCATGGTTACCGGTAGCAGTGACTACTCCGTCATGGTCTGGGATCTGTATGCTGGAGGGTCTAAGGCTGAGGTCAAAGCTGTCTTGAATGGACACACTGGCGGAGTTCTGGACTTGCGGATAGACAATGACTACATTGTCAGCTGGTAAGTTCCTTTCGCTGGCTCTCTACGTATCATACGAACTGATCGCATCATAGTTCAAAGGATACGCTTATCAGGGTCTGGAAGAGGACGACCTTTGAGCTACACACGACTCTCCGAGGCCACCAAGGGCCTGTAAACGCTGTGGGCTTGCAAGCTGGTAAGGTTGTTAGCGCAAGTGGAGATGGGAAGATGATGATGTGGGATATCAAGAGCGGCGCGAAACTGAGAACGTTTGAGGGACATGACAGAGGGCTGGCATGTATAGAATTCAAAGTTGGTTTTCACTTCTCCAGTTGTTGCAGCTGAATGCTAACTTTTCGAGCAGGACGACCTAATCGTGTCTGGATCAAACGATTGTAAGATCAAGGTGTGGTCTGCATCCAAGGGCGAATGCCTGCAAACCTTGACTGGACATGACCTCCTGGTGCGGGCACTTTCTTTCGATCCTACTACCGGCAGATTGGTCAGCGCAAGTTACGATAAGACAGTCAAGGTGTGGGATCTAAATACAGGTAAGATGGTGAGAGAATTCAAGAACACTCACGTCAGCCATATATTTGACGTGAAGTTTGACGTGAAGAGGATAGTCAGGTGTGTGATGTCCTATTTGTTCGCCCTTGCCTTTTTACCCATATTTTACTCTAGTACCTCACACGATCAAAAGATTGTAATACTCGATTTTTCCGAGGGACTGGACACTGACGTGTTTGTTTGATTCTACCCTATGTTTCTCTTTTGGAGATTTCGCCTGCAAGAGTAGAAAACGGACTTGATAATACTGGACGCTGCTTTCTGTTTGCTCTGCGATTATTTATTTTGTTTGACCTTGTCTTGTGCCATAGTATACCTGTAATGTACATCCTGTCTGCGTGGCTCGGAAGTTAATTTGTGCCCCACCAATAGTTGAATTCGAAATCCATCTTGACCCGAAAAGCTTCACTAGTCAGCCGAAAATTATTAGCAGTCTTTTTTTACTTGGTGCGATAATCTATCGGTCTTGTTTATATGACTTTCCCGTTATTAGGAAACTAACAATGCAACAAAACTTTGTAGATGATAACCAAAGGAAAATGAGAAGACCAAAGAAATTGGCATAGTGACTCTAGGGGACCATTTTGCTTCTCAGCTCTGGGGCCAGAGAATACCACAAGCAAGTCAGAAACCCAACGTCTATGCTCTAGGAGGCCGATGACAAGGCCACGTTGAGAATGGATGGGTGTGGTGGGATGTTTGATGGTAATAACAAGATGCGCTTGTATTTGAATGCACTGAACCGTTCACGGCTGAAAAGAGAGAGAGGCAATGCTTGAATTTCAAAAATCCTATGTAATAATTACCTGAAAATCACAGGGATGTAAATAATGTTACTCGACCAGGATATCTAAGCTCACCGCTTTCATATGATTAGTACCAGGCGGCGAGAAACGACAAGAATCACGAGTCTTCTGCGGGAGGATACGTAATGTCGGATTCCTGATTGATGGTGTGCCCATGGATATCAGCAACAAGTCAGATGCAAAACCGTAGATTGAAAATAATCTGATCTGCAGTGATCGATCATCGATCATCCCATTCGCCATTACAAGCGCTCCTTACAAGGTTGATCCAACCCTTTCGTCGCTCAGAAAAAGGGGGACACGGCCCTTCCGCGAAGAATGGAGACTAGCAGCCATTTGAGGTGACCTAAAGTGTACCACTGCGAGTATCTGTTATAGATCATAAAGCGGATCAGGGACAGGAATAAGCGGGTCTTGGTCGTGGACGAGACAAGGAGTAAATATCAGGGGGCGGAGGGTTCTGTGCATCAATTCTTTGGTTCTGCGGTTTAGTTTCAGACGGAGGGCGTTTGAGGATTTCTGGGTTCCGTTATAGTTGCTTTAGTTGATGAGGAAGAAACGGGTCGAGTCGACAGTGTGTTTTCGGCCTGGCATTTTAGAAGTCGAATTGTAAATGATAAATGCGAGTCAATGACGAATGTCCTCGTACCGCAGGTCGACACGATGGAGCCGTGCCTCGTCTCATGAATTACTTCCAGTGATGACTCGACGATTATTAGCGCGTGCATCCCGTGTGAACGGTGTTTCAAATTATTGAGGACACAGCTGTCATGAGCGAGTACGCACTGGGAAATGAAAAAAAATAGTAGGCCTTGTGGTTCAAGGGAGGCGATGACGTGTCCGTATATGTTGTACAGTATACAACGCAGCCTTTAATATCAGGGTCGCCTAGAATAGAGGGTCGGTGCCAGTAACGGCACAGTGACAATGATAAATGTATTGGAAGACTACACTACCAGGCTGGTTATTACCAGCGTCTTCGGCAAGAAGTATGAGCTGTCGTGGGAATAGGCATATGAAATGCACGTGCAGCCTTGTCCAAAGAATCCAGGACGGTCCAATTCAGTTTTGACCTTCGTCACCGCTCCAGCAGCGCCCGTTTTCGAGTCCATTAGGACTGTAGAATGGATTGACATATGTGTCGACGGAGTGCTCTGTAGATCGTGCAGTATGACGGTAGCCGAAAGCAGTCATTGTGCGCCACCTTCTCTACATGCCCTGTGACTAACTAAAAGAAACAAATATAGCAAATGTCCAAACTTTAATAACAATGCAAGTTGCAAACCCTCCAATTACCTACCCTATTTTTGCCAGAGGGAATACACTGCATTTTATTTGGAGAACCTAATCAGGTCTCGATGTATTATTCTGAACAAAGGCATCTAGTCGTTACGCGGCGCCGGCCAATGCACAAAGATCGCGAGTCCTTCCCTTCCTTTCAAATCTAGTCTCACCGCCCATATCCATTTGTCAAACGCACCATAGAAGCGGGCCCACGAGGACCGGCCGGTCAACTCGTGGTAAATCCCGCATTATTCCTGTGGCTCGTTTCGGTGGTGTACAAGGCCCAAATGCCACAGCCCACAGTGCCGGACGTCTACTTCTCCCTCTAAACAGCTGGAATACAGGTCAAAGCATCGTGGAAGTACCCTGATTAGACGTTAATGGCTTAGCGGATAGAAAAACGTGTAGACCTCATTCTCGACATACCAGATCAAGTAGAGATCAGAACCCTTGCTCTGGTGTAACAACTACGGGGTTCTGATGTAATGTCGCTTGGAATTTGAGGCACCTTATTTAATCCGAAGATCAAGGCAAATCCTTTCCTCCCACCTTCTTAGCGCACGCACAGACTCTAGCTCTTCGTCCCATTTGTCTCTCACCAGCATCCTTCTCCCTCTGTCCTCTCTGATGTCCTTCTATCCTTCCCTCCCATCCGAACAAAACTTGATTGAAGCCGTCCGTCCTTGGATTGCATATTCGTCGGCGGCTACTGAGCCACTCCACGAAAACGTGAACTTCCCTGGTCCCCAATGGTTTGTGGGGGATGGCGAACCTGCATACGATTACATAGCCTTTGCAGATATCTCGTACGTTGTCAAGTTTTTTTTTTGCCTGAGCCACTCATTCCAACTCGATATTAACAGCAGAGATATCTGTCAAGAGGGAACATACACGCAGCTGCCCATAGGCATCGATCCCTATGACCCTGGCCTCTATCCCCAACAATTATACGAAATCCATGATGATGCCAG